>DWME01006434.1:0-13660 GCA_018244795.1 Parelbella ahira ahira | reverse complement strand
AATGTTAGATCAGTGCATTAGATGAAAGATCTTAATACTTATCGCTTCACACTCACGTTCCTGTAACAAAATTATAACATTGGTAATTAAACAAGTTCACCTAGAAAGTTTAATAATTGACAATTAGTACTCTCTAGATACCCCGTATGGAATCTAATGTGATGATACAGTAGTAATAATAATAGTTAACAATTTTAAACTTTGCCGTCTATCATTACACTAGATACTAATAGTCCCTCTACGGGGTACATAAATGTTAGATCAGTGCATTAGATGAAAGATCTTAATACTTATCGCTTCACACTCACGTTCCTGTAACAAAATTATAAATGGATTAGAGCGTGTAATTGAAAATACTTCCGTCTCCACGTGACAACAGTAATGAAGTTTCATGAAAGTTTTAATTAAAAAATTTAAAATCCACATTTCAATCGGAGTTAAAAATTGAACAGTCGTCGGGTATCTGCTTGACTTTTACTGACATAGACGTCATGTATATGTAAAACTGGAGTAAGTAATATAAGTAAGTCAGATTCAGATAATTCCACTGAATTTTATGCCTACGAATCTTTAATATGTAGCAGGCTTTAACTTGAGCCGCTTATCTGTAACACAGATATAATTGTATTTACTAAATTACAACTTTGGTGATCTAAGTAAAAGGAGACCGCTATGTTGCCAAAAGGCTTACACTGGTATTTACCAATGCCAGCTAATTTGTGAACCAAATGATTTGTCGCGACGACAATTACGATAAAAAGCCGTAAGCTACGTATTTAGCATAGGAATTATATTGATATCATGCAACGATACTAGTAGAAATACATTGTTAAGTACATAATATATTATATTATTTTGAAATATGAGAGGATTAACCAAGATTTTCGTCATTACTGGCAGTAAATGTAATTTAGCTTTCAGTCCCCGTTTTGTTAACAACGGTAAACGATAAACAATAAATTACTCGTATTAGTGCAATTTACTTAATACAGTTCAAATATGAAAGTAATTGTGAAGTTATGCTTAATGAAATATTTATTAATTCCTGAGCTATTTAATATTTAATGATCAAAGGTCAGATGTCCTGTACTATTATTTAATACAGAACGCAAATATTCAAGGTTCCGTTCTACAAAAGTTAGCAGCTTATTACGTCATCACGTTGTGCAGATTTAACTTTTACCACTCTAAATACATAAATATTGATATAAGGATTATAGTCCATAGTGACATAATGTATACACAATATCACGCCCGTCCTTCCCCAAGTCACCCCGTAGTCATCGGCTGTGTTATGTCTTCGTTCCACTATGGAATAGTGACATAAAATGACATAATTAATTAAACCTAGTAAATTACTAGGATAGAGGTATTCGACAGTCCGTGCACTCTGCCTGTCCGTAAGGGAATTGGCATATAGATATGTATGAATGTACGTACTAAATTACTGTCGGTTTGCCAGTTAGTACGCTGTAATCTATACGGTGTAATAAATACATGATAAGATCAGCACATCATCTCTTCATCGTCCTTGCCTGAGCCCACAACACACACATCAATAGACATTTAAAACTAGACATTTTACTGGAGGCTGGGGAACGCATAGTCTTGCACAGATTCTATTATTTTCAACACAGAGGAACATATGAAGGGGGTTATAATAGGACTAGCGTGTAATACGTTAACTCTATACAAAGTAATATATACATAAGCGCCAGTCGCATAAATCTTCTAAGCGCGATTTATCCGCGCTGCTATTTTAGTTTTAATATAAATCTTCCGCTAAGCTGTTGCACGTTACCTAAAATAGCGTTGTGCTCGTTAGAACAGCTTTACACTTTAAAAATTGCGTTTAATCCATACCCTTCCAACTTCTAACGACTGATAATTGAACAATTTAAATACCATGATGATAATTTTCCCCCTTTCAACGATACATTCAATTTTATCAAAATAGTTTGAGACATTTTCACATATAGCCACCCCATCTCAGAGTGGGTAAAGCCTGTATTACATTATAAATATACGTAACTGCATACTTGTACATATTTTTTATATCCAATTTATGCATCACGGAAATATTTGGCGCGGATAGGAACAGAACCCACGATCCATGAATCAACATCAGCGTCACTAACCACTAAACAAACGGACAAGTCGCGCATCTTTATATATACAATAAAATACGTCTCTCTTTCCTTGTCTTCAACAGTATAAATACCAACGTCAAAAGAAATCCAAAAGGTGTGTTAAAAAAATCGCTTCTGGCTTAATGAGACCGTCTTTTGTGTATTTGCAGACGTTTCTTTATGTTATCTCTTAGTGTGGTTCGTAAGAAGAGTGCCAGAGATTAAGAGAACACGGCTTAGTTAATTAGCGTTATGTTTACTTTGCGAATGTTTCAACATATTGCTGAGTTAGAGCAGATTCAAATCCAGACGAAACGGAAATTTAAATGACACAGCATTGTTCTGTTAGTTCTACTATTTATATCTGCGTGTCTTTACCCGAAGTCACTCGAAGTTGTTAAAGCAATTCCTAATTGAAAAAAAATTAAGCAAAAATTAAAAGAATTGTATAATTTACCACATAACTTAATTATGTAAATGTATGGAGTACATTAAAATTACTGTTTTAAATATTAAGTTGCAGTTGACGTGACGTGATGACGGATGACGTGATGATGATGAACACAATGTAAGGATACTCGCACACGTTAGACTTCTCTATAACCTAACTTCAATGCGTGTTTTAATCTATCTACTCGTACTTAGACCGAATGACAAATTATGGCCTTAACTTTTCTCGTTTTGGGAGACCCAGGATCAACGGTAAAATGGTAAAAGGGATAATGAGGCTATTGATGTCAAGTAATCTACGATTCACTTATATGTACATATAGCACTCTAAATCCTTAACAGAACCACTTCAAAATAAGGACCATCGTAATATGAACCTTCATATAATGGTTCAGGTTATGACAATTATAATATCAACCATCATAATATCAACCAATATAAACAACCATCATAACATGAACCACACCGTTGCAAATCCACTTTCAATCTTTGAAATTCAACTTTATCTATGAATTGCGAACATGTAGCAAATCCGTAGACGTTTCGTAGCTTGTAGAGTCTACGAATATTTACTTGTTCAGTACACCGGAAAATATTGTGCGAGCACTGTATAAAAGATTTCCTACAATATGAAAACCA
The DNA here is from genome assembly GCA_018244795.1 of Parelbella ahira ahira. NCBI lineage: Eukaryota > Metazoa > Arthropoda > Insecta > Lepidoptera > Hesperiidae > Parelbella > Parelbella ahira. The sequence continues at coordinate 10,442 of DWME01006434.1, read as the reverse complement.
TTGCAAGTTAGATTGTAGTGTAGTACTTGCGATACTAATAATAAAACTAAGTACAATATATTATTGAATCTCTCTTCAATAGCTCATAAACATACACGTTCGACACGATATTGTACACGCAGTGTAAAATTAAAAAGTGTGTTACAATTCCAATGTATATATTCATAATATGTTGTTTGTTTTATTGAGCACTATTAATTTTTTGACTCTGGTAATGTGTATATATATCTGCATTCTGCACTATGCTCAAATTATTTAAGTAATAATATCAATAACTCTATTACCAATAACATATAGATAGAAAAAAAATGATATCGATTTATACTGGACAACACGAAAACGCCAACCAAGCCCATAGAACCATTTTGTTTTTCGGACCTCCGCTAGCAATAAATACAACATCCAATAGCATCCTCTCAGTGATGTCACAATACTATAAACAAATAAATCTAGGGTTTTATTACTCTCGTATATAACGTAGTCTAGTTTTAAGGCAGCGTTGTTTTGAGTTTTTTTTTTCATAACAATGGAAGCATAACAGATTATAAAATGCAACATTTATTACGTTTCCGTGGATTAAGATTGCTCGTAGTCAGACGAAAATTTACGATTGGTCACTTAAATATTTTAAGGCGAATGTAGCCTTAAAACTGTTTACAATTTTTTTATAACTGTTAAATTACTCCATATATTTAGCATTTCGTTCTGTTAACGTCAATGTGAATGAATATATATACGTACGAGTATATGTATATCATCACGCCAAAACTCTTCCGGTGTAGACGGAGAGCACGGAGTGCCAAATATGTAGGTAGTATTAAGGTAGTAGAATATAGCAGTTATAGCCTAGTGACTAAAAAGCCTTCCACTCCGATGTTTATGGCTCCAATCCTGTTTCATACCTCGTTTTGTTCAACGGTGAAACAATAAAAGCGTTGATGATAAAATGGATTTAATGATAACTAAAACCCCTTATAGTTTTTGTAGTTTGATATGGATATAACTGTTTTGATAGATTTATCAGATGGTCTAGTATTGTCGGAAGGTTTCAACGGACAATCATGATATACAGCCCTCAGCCACGCCCCGCCTGCGCCGAACTGCGCTGCTGCATCCAATGTGGAGACTCGCAAAACCTAATAACCTAACTCTCAACAGATATAAACTAGACGCCCCAGGAACAACGCTTACATTTTACTTCACATAAAGTTTTCACATGAACATAAATTTTGTGCGATTTCATGTACCAGGATCTGATACTACGATGTTGTTATGAACTAAATAAGTAGATATTCATTCACTAGAATCTCAGATAAAATGTTTCTTTTACATACAAACGGAGGATTAATTCATGAGTGTTCAGCAGAGACATCTTAATATTTAGGTAGTAGAGAAGTAATATTATTAATATTTAATGACAATATATAGTTGGTGAATCAGTGTAAATGTATAGGCTAGTTTGAAAATCTTGTTAATTTTATATTTTACTTATAATTCTCATTTATAATATGTCAAAAAAGTATCTGATAGTAAGCAGAGATATTGGCCGCATTATTATTCTTTTTAATTTTGTGGAATAATAATGACTAATTGTCTTGTATTGGGCCAAACACAAAAGCAAAAGATATAAAAAAATAAGCAAGTAGTATAGAATTTTTATATCGCATACAATAAACATATAATTTTATTGAATTGCATGCGCAAGGGCGTACAGCGTCTTCAAATTTTACTTCATTATACCTAACACCTAACATCTTCAGTTATTACACGTTGTCGCCGCAACATCATCTCGTACAAAGCACGACAGTATTGCCAGTAAACGGTAAAATATACTTAGGAGATAATTCCACAAAACCGAAACGTTGGAAGAACAAAAACGTAATGACACATGAACTACGCGGTAAAGAAGCCTAATTTGTGAGTTACAGAATATTATCATTCCACCAGATGAGAAAGCATCCCGAGAAATATACTTAATGAGTCTTCAAATGAGTTATTTGGATAATGAACGCAATAATCTCGCTGAAGACTATTTCGGTGAAATGATATTACCGGAGTTCAGGCTAAGTTTTGCTTGAATACGCGCCGAGAAGATTATAAACTGTATAATATTATAATTGTTTTCTTCAAGAAACGTTGAAATAATTATCGTGTAAATAGTAACACTGAAGCTATCTATAAATGTACTTTCGCATAAATTGTAGGGATTATTAATATTAAGAACAATATCTACTAACACAATGAAAACGACCTTGTTCTTTTGTGTAGAATTTAATGGATATACAGAAATATTTAATAGACTGCCTCGTTGGTTTAGTGGTTGCAAGCTCGAATGCCGATCGGGAGGTCCTGGTTTCAAATTTCGGATCGGACACTATTGAATTTCTCTAATTTAGAATTTCTAGTAGTGTCACGGAGTCAGGATTCGTGCCCGGTGTATGGCAATAGGCTCACCACTTATTACATGGGAGTTAAACGTAACTGGTGAAACGTGGGAGTGTACTACACGTCTCTGACTAGCCCTTCGGAGATTACAGTCGTCATGTGACGAAGGTTACAAATATTTAATAGCGTGTAGTAAAATAATTGTTTTAGTTACAAGTATTTTGTTTCTATTTAATTATAAAAGATCTTGAAATATGTAATAAATACTTTAAATATCTAATTTAATGATTAATTTCTCTCTAATTATGAGATATAGAACAAACGCTGGTTCTGTCAATATCTAGGAAAGGTTGTGTATACCTCTTTTTCATTACTTAGATATTTTATAAGTAAACATGAAAATATTCCGAGAAAAGAATATACATAGTAATAAAAAATGGCGGGTTTTCTCCCAACACGGCCATCTGATCCCAAAGTAAGAAGACCCTCCGTTAGACCTATATAGATACTTTTTTCTAATAGACAGTGTTTAAATCTGAATATTTAATATAAGGCATATAAAATGCAAATGTTACCCAGCAGTCATGTCTACTGTGTGAATGTAACAGCGTTAAAAATGTTAAATCTTATACATACATATTAGTGAGTAAGTGTCTCATCAGTACTTATCCATGTAATGAGAGTAAGAATTTCAAAACAAGAATTTTTGTTATTAAGCTTTTTAACTTAGCGAATATCTAGACGCACGTCAGGATACCGTTCTTATCTGATAGATACGAATGTCGTCGGACGACGAAAATTGTCAGAACGAAACGATTTAATACCACATTTCTTGATCAGGCCGTCTAAAAATAGAACACTGCCAGCGTCTGCGTTTTCGGACACATATAACCTAACATTCATCAGAGTAAAGAAGAATACTCGTTGCCTAGGCTTACGTGCTCCACCTTAGGACGCATCTGCGCTTACCATCAGGGGCGATCGCAGTCAAATATATCACTATCAATATACAATATAAATCTTTCTTAAAATACAAAACACAGTAAAATAGACAATGAAACTGTCATTGTTCATTTTATTATTGTTAATCATTAATTTATTTAAAGCTAAGATACTTATTAGCACTTTCTAAAATCTCAATCATTAATTAATCGTTATTAATCAATTATAGGACACAACAGAATGATAGACACATTTATAGCTTATCAATATGTTACAATAGAAAACGAAAATTGTGAAACTACGTAAATACGCATACAATTTTATCAAATTAACTCATATATTCGTCTAATTGTTTCAATTAATGAGCGGAAATAATTAAATTAATTCAGATTCATTGTGAATCTCTTAAATTGGTGAAGGCTAATAATTCGCTATGTAACTTTACGGTTATCGCCGCGCGAAGCCTTATCAATTCGGTTAAAGACGGTCCTTCCGCTTTGGGTTATTAAATGTTATTATAGCCGAGGAGCTTAAAAGCGGAATGTTGTGGAAATATTTCGATTCATCTCATTTCCACTTAAGATATTTTGCAATAAATAGATGCGGATCTCATTGAATTTATTTAGCTCTCCGTTTCAATAGCCTCAATGGAATATGTTCTGTGGGATTCGTACCAAAGCTATTTTTAGTCACTTTATAAGTGCCACTTCTGTGGCATTCTTGCAGCCGTCTATTAATTAAGTGTCTCCATTAAGACAAGGTTGTCACTGATCAAGTATTGTTACGAGTATTTACACATTTTTCGTATTTTCTTTATTTATGTATGTTGCTTGCGCTGTAACGGGGCAACAGTTATCTTCTTACCTTGTATAATATTCTCCATTATGAAATATCGTAGTTATCACTCTGTTGGTGTAACTTATTTGAAAAAAAATTTATCTTTAATGATCTACTCCTATCGATAATCAAGATGTCCGCTTGAGTCCAGAATGATCGCTAGAGAATTTATTATTCATTTTACGCCATTTTATCGTTATTTATAGCTTTAGATGTACTTTTCGTTTAATCTTTCCAATCCTTAATCTTGATTTAAAACAACTCTGCATTCATCGTTGAGCTAGATTGCCTCAAAATTTCAAATTACTAATTCACGCTTTGTACTTAGTAATTTGAGAGCGGAGACAATAGACCAAAATTAGCTTATTTGCATCTTTTTCTTCGCTTAATGTTATACTCCGAGCTACCTTGAGCTCATTGCTGCCTGGGCCTGCGTTGTTATATACACAAATCCCGATAAAATGATCATTCCTGCTAGAAGTAAGTCTTTTACTGCTGCGTTCGGATCTTCTCATAAAAGCATTTATCCAATTCAATCGTCGGATACTGCAAAGAGTTGTTGAAAAAGACCGACGAAGTATTTTTTCGATTAGGTAAGTTTGATCGTTTCTCCTTGATTCAAGTATTCTGGCAATCTCGATTTGGTTCAAGTCAGTCCTAATGAAGTCATTGTTTTTTAATTTTTTTTAATTTACCGCATCTACTTAAAAGTTGCCAAAACAATGAGATCTTTATTAAGGGACATTCCCTAAACATTATTAAGGTCACATACAGGTTGTGCATAGTTATAATTATCACTTCTGAAATAAAACAAAATAAAAAAATGTCACTGATGTTAATCACGAACCGTTTCTTTATTTTACATAAATATAAATTTATTAGTGTTTGTAGAACTAGCAAGTCAGTTTGTTGGCATTTTACGTTTAAACAACTTCATTGAAAAGCAAAAAAAAAACTAAATAGTAAATAAAATACGGACTTAACTGGAATGCAACAAAATGTAAAAGAAGCATATTATTTCTGGCTTAACTTCTATAAGTATAATAATTTTAAGCATGAGCTACAACGTAGGAGAGTTCATTAGGTCTAAGCAAAGGCTTTTGAGATCACAATGCTTACTTTAAATCCGGCTAAGTTAGACTTTAGTCCATCAATAATTTCCAAATTTTTACAACTCAAGAGGAAAAGTGAAAAATTTCATTTGTCACCGCGTTTACGTGAACAAAACGTAAGATTTTATTGACAGGGATTATTTAAAGTTAACTCCCAAGATAATAAGCCGTAAAGCTTTCAAACGAATTTCCTTGTCTAGCCTCTTGAGATTTGTACATTACAAAGAGCGTATTCATTGGTGTGAGTTTATATTATTAAAACTGTTCTTAATACATACATATATCTGACTGCTTCACTCTTTCTAAATTTATTAATCAGATCACACCTAATGTTAATTCGTCAGTGTTAGTGACTTTTAAAGCAAAGCTACAAAGTACCGGCTAAAAACATATTGCACAGTCTTTCAAAGCCAAAGTAAGCCATAATATCTTTATCTTCTTAATAAGAATCTCTTAAGGAAGTAATTATATACTTATGACGGATTTATTCCACTTTTGGGCCACAAGTAGTGGATGGAACGATCGGATTAACTCCCTGGATAGGGAAGGGGAGGCAGCCCCTATGTTTGCGTGTTTGTTCCGGACTCATCGCCTAATGGGAATTTAAGTAGTGTAATATTGTTGCAAATGATATAATGGTTTATACGGCGATATGACTTCACGACGTGTTGTTGATGTATTTAATTCAATTACTATTGATATTGCTAGGTTTTTGTTTCGCAATTGTACTTAAAAATGGGATTGTATTTATGTTAAGCAAATTGTAGATTATTTGTGGAATTTAATGTTCACTTGAATACGGTAATAGATAGTTAAATAAGTAATAGTAATCAGTTTATTCATCAAAATATTTGGTTGGACAAGAATTAAACCCGCCATCGTCTAATCCGACCGTCAAACTGTCTAGAATATTTTATTGTCTATAATGTAATAAGCAACTTTTATAGCCTGAAAGTCATTAATTGCCATTGCTGAGCATAAACCCTTGTTCGCATCTAACGGAGACATACAGATTAATTCCTTACGTTAGCCAAATTAAGTATTTAAGCCAGCTTGAATGTTTACGACAAACCTCATCGACCTCTCGTAATGAGCGAAATTGACCGCTAAATATGCTCTCCGGAATAAAACATTTTTTTACTAACCCTATTTAAACGACAAACCATTTAATAGCATCTCATTAAAAAGATAATTTCGAAGTTGGAACTTTCCAGAAATTTTTTTTTATGGGTCACGGCTTATTACAAATGGTATGGTATATACTGGTTAAAAGTAGTTAATTTTTATATAATTATAAAATAATCTCGCTTAACTTAATATAATTATATTAAATTAAGCGAGATAAAGAATAGGAATGTATTTTTAAACGACTCTGCATTTCGATGCTAAATGTGGGTTTACCACTGCACAAAGAAGTAAAGAGTTTTCGTGGATAGTGTGTACCTTTTTTAGTTTTGTAACAAATTTGTGAGCATTGCCGTCACAGTAAAAGCATATCAGTGTAGTGGCACAAAGTTAGTTTCGGAAATAGGAGCTCTAGACTTCGGGTCAATATATACTTTTTTGATTGTTTTTTCGACACACGGTCATCTGACTAAAGTAACCATCAAGAAAGTCTGTGATATGGTAACGAGACAGCTGATAATCATCTACACTTACGACGTAATACATATTTTTACTCATAGACACAGAACAAGTATCCTTTGCCCCTGTAGTGAGCACGAAAATATTTCTTATTTTCTTTTTTTTTTAAAAGTAACATCACGCCTGTTATAAGGGCACAGGAGTGTAGTACACTCCCATATGTCATCAGTTACGTTTAACCCCCATGGAATAGATGGTGAGCCTATTGCCATACACCGGACACAGATCCAGACACCGAGTTACTACTAGAAATTCTAAATTAGAAAAATCCGATAGCACCCGACCCGGCATTTGCACCCAGGACCTCCCGAGCGGCAGTCGCGCCTGCAACCACTCTACCAACGAGATAATCCGTTTATTTTCTTGTTATTATAATTTACACTATCTATCATAACAGATGTCACAATTCGACAGTACAGTTACAGTACCCAATGTTATATAAGTCAATTTAGAAAAATGAACTACTACAAGAAATGATAACAGGATAAAATTTAAGACTGAAGATTACGAATTTAAAAGAGGTCTTACGAAGTCACATAATCGAAGATGGCTGTGTCAGTTGGACAGATCATAATCTACCTATAAAAAGATTTTCAATTATTTACATATATTGCTGTGTAACTGTAACATCGAAAGTTAATGTATTCCTAATAGTCAAGGACCACTCATAGAAGATGGAAAGAAGAAGAACCATGCAAAATATAATAAATTATATAGAGAAAATGCCTTAGAAGGGTCATATAAATCCACGATTATTTCCCCAGCGGCTTAGATAATTAAATTATATACCTTAATTTATCTACATTTATACGAAGACCTAAAGATCGAGCTCAGCGATGTGCTATTGTGGAGGCCTGTGCCCAGCAATGGACAGGAATAGGACGATGAAACTTTTAATTGGCCTTATGTCAACATTTAACTTGTCATATTCATGCCAGGTCCCTTATGGGATAGGCAGAGACTAGAAAGCACTAAGTGGAAAATATCCCCATGCTTACACATATCTGCCTTGCTGACACATACACATCCATTTATTTCCACCCTAACAGTAATCAACATAGAAATAAAATGAAATATTTTTTTCATGAGAACCTGTAAAATGGGTAGTAGATAAAATTCACATTTTCTCAGTAAACGAAGCTACATATTGTATCCGGTGACGATATCCGAGGCAAACAGAGGCACCATGCGAATGCATTAATGTCGCTAGATCATAATCCTGAAGGACGTTAATATGAAACGTGATGCCGTGCCTGCGCGGGAACGGAGATAAAATGTGCCTTCTTTTATGAAAGTTCTCGCCAGCCTATTTATCTGTTGAACCAAATTGAAAACGCGCATTGTTATGTTGAAATCTCATTTGCATATTATACTGGATACATTTCAGCTCTCCGTGCCGTTCGAGTTGTCAGCGTGATTCTTATACTCGTATTTACCAGTGGGTAAATTGCTGGTAAAAAGAAATTATGTTTTTATACGATATTCATCACCTCCATTAATTTATATAGGTATAGTTTTATTGTTCCGCTGTTTGATACATGTACTTTCTCAGAACAAGTAGGGTTACTGGCCGTAGTCTACCATGCTAACCTTACGCGCGTCAGCAGACTTCACACGTTATGGAGAACTCTAATATTTCCTCACGATTTACTCATCTCGTGAACGTAACAAGAAGTGACATTAATTTTCTTGAAATAGACATAAGTTGTAACGACAGAGCCTTTCGCTACTATTTGTATTCAAGATCCTAGATTGGGAGGCTGATTTATTAACTACTAGGCTATCACTGCATCTGCATTAATATTAATAAAATAAAAAAAAACATGTTTTCACAAGAGAATCGTGCACTAAATACTTAAAACCCAACGAATGGATGAACACGATAGATGTCCGTAAAGCATTGCTTAGTACATGTTACAGAGAGTATAAATAAAACCTTCTTAGTCATCAAGAAGCATTTAATAATCTCAAACTGGTTGTAGTCCGACCAAGATCACCGCAACGAAGATCCTGTAGCCACTTTATGATTTTATAGTCGATTAACTTCCTGTCGACAAAATGAAAATTATTTGTATAGCATTAATTTGTTACGATTAATGAAAGATGAGAATTTCACAATTACTCATAACTTAGTCACTTTAACTACTTATATTATACATTATTAATTGAGTGTTATTACCTCATTACTTCATAATTTCCCATGCTCAAATTATACTGAGCTCTGATAATTAAAGGTCAAATTATACTAAACTCTGATCATTAAAGTATCGTTCTGATAAACAGGAAACTTTAGATGAAGCTATTATGTCTTCGAATATCAATACCCGTTTGGGGTTTCTCATTGCCTTGTAATTATCTATTTTGTTGAGAACGGAATTTCTTCACTTTATTCGCCCTTAGAATCGATCACCAAAAGAGAAATTTCTTCAATAGAAAATTCAAGAAAGGATATTTTCATATGTAATCATTTACTTTATTAACTCGTTTTTCTAAAAAAATATGATTATCGATAATTTAATGCTTGCGAAATATATCGATTGTTTTAGTGAAACTAAACTAAAAAAGGCGGGTACCTACACTAAAACAATCATGTATTTTAATTTTTATTTATTAAAATAAATTGATTGTTTTAGTGTACCTGACTTTGTTAATTTAATCATTTTGAATCTGTTAAATACATCTGATATGAATACAATAGACAACTTTGAAGTTCAAATCATCCTCGCACATTTATACAAAGGTACATATAGAAATTATTTCAGAATGAATAGTTTACTAGTCGTCGTCCAACTGTGCTGCTAGTTCTCTCACTGTTATTAATTAACTTACTGTATTTCTCATGACCACTACACATTAATTATATAACATCTTCATATGAGTAAATTGCAGCTGTTTGTCGGAAAACTTAGTTTTTACTTTCATAATAATTTAATGGGGTTTTCATCATGCACGCACACTATCAGCCTGTCATCGTCTACTGCTGGACATAGGCCTCTCTGATATTTTCATCTGTGCCCGTAATGCCAATAGACTCACTACCTACATATTCCATGGTAGGACGTAAACGTAACTGGTGTAACTTGGGAATGTACCACACTCCTATGCCTAGCCCTTTCGAGATTATGGGCGTGATTTTACATTTTTTTAAATTGTGTTTAGTCATCATCATTATTTTCAAGACTTTCAACGTCCCACGTGTCCCTTATAGAATGAAAAGGTAAGTAAAGAAGAAGAAAGAAAAGAAGATGGCCATTGTCTGTATTGGGTGGTTTGTTTTAAAATCGAATTATAAACGAGTAGTTTTTAAAACTAGTAAAATATTAATACAGATTATATAAAATAAACTTTGCCAGGCTAGGTGACAAATCCGTAAGGGCTTTCTATTTTTATATTTATATTCGTATTATATATTATATTTAATAACTTTACCTAAGGTACCTAAGGTAGGTAAGTACCTAAGGTAATGGATTGTCCAATCAGAAAAATCTAATTTAGTTATACAACTAAAAGTATTCTAATTCT
>DWME01006433.1:0-13661 GCA_018244795.1 Parelbella ahira ahira | reverse complement strand
CTTAAATTGAATTAAATAAACCATTTATTATTTACGTTCCCATTGTCAATGTCAGACTTGAGACGTCAATAATAATTAATTGTTGTCAATAAGTAGCACAGAAAAAGATTTATATATATATACATATTCTTTGATACTAGTACCCACACAACGCTCAAGCAGATTTTTTTAAGATTAACGATCGAATATCGATCGCTACTGGGCCACTAGTAATAATAATTACCCGGTCGACTAATAATAGTGTTATATTTATTATTCGTATATTTAGAACACAGACGTACAAACACAAACGATAGTTCAGTAACAAATTGCAGAACCGGCAAGCAAACATTTGAGGTGTCCCGAGCCCGGCGCCATTCATGAAATTCAGATCCTCTGTGGTCAGCGTTTCTCAAATATTTGACGAGCGTCTGAGCTGACCGCTCTCATCAGCTAATTACAGTTGCGTTGGTTCTTGTTTGTGTATTTTTTAGTTTTCAATTAGGAAATCTGGAAGCGAATTTCGTAAAGGTTGAATATCATTGTTTTTTTCTTGCTGTGACGGTAAGAACAATCTAAGACATGGCAAAATGTATATAGCTGTACACCTTTGAAATAAAAGCACTTTCTTGCATTGCTGTTCTTGGAAAGAATTAGAAGCAGTGATAAACTTCCTGTCCCAGCCCCTGGATAGAGGTTGTAAACAACCATTATAAATTTATAGGGTCATATCCAAATCAAAAGTTAATCTAATTATCGTATTTTTAATATGATTACTCTTTCATTAGTATATTACCTACGGGTCTCTGCGAACAGTTAACGGCAAGGCCAAAATCTTTCACTCGGTTAATCAGGGGTTAGCAATCTTCACAGGCCATCATCATCATCACTGTTATTATCATCAGCCCGTCATCGTCCACAAGGTCTGTCCAATAACACACCATTGAGTTCAATCTTCAGCTCTTTGCATCCAACCGTTACGGCCCATAAACGACAAACATCATCATCATCAAACATTTTATAGTTCCACTACTTCCACGGATCTCCTTTCAGAACGAGAAGATTTAAGAGCGAAAATATGTGAACCTAGAATGAAATAGATAAAAATCACTAGCTGACCATTATAGCTACCTATTTTTAGTTCACTTATTTTATATGAAAGCCTCCCACCGCTTAGCGAGGCTTTGCTAACCACATCATTACGGTCCACGTAAATAGATGGTAACGATATATGTATCTACAGTGTAGCCCACCGTAGCACCTTCGCTACGGAAACATTGCACGCTTACTACGAAATATGTTATATGAGTTTACGTATTACTTCTTTAATATATTAAAAGTGAGCTCTCACTTAAAATCCGTAGTTGTGGGGTATGCTTGGCTGCCCTAGGCAAATATTGAGTATGATTTGGCTTTTTCAACTGTATATACACTAATGTAGGTGGAATTAAAATATTTCTATGTATTTCTTATTTTAATATATGTAATTGTGTATTTATTAAAGCGTCATTTAACTACCCCATTGGGGTAGTGATTGCAAGTGCAATTACTGAACGAGAGGTTCATGGTTCGATCTACAGGTCGGGCAAATTATTAATATGTTGTTAATTACATAAAAAATATAGGTACGAAAAAGGATCCAAGCTCGATCGGACGAGCTCAAGCCAACATCTTCCGACCCGCTGATCTTATCTCACAAATATACTCGCTTTACACTGCAGGGACACCACGTAAGAAAGGATACGTTAATTTTATTAATTGTAATAATAAAAACACTTCGAGTCGCATTCTAGAACACGTAGTAACGATAAGATTCTGTAAGGTAAGCGTGAACCGGTAGTTTTCGTTTACGAGCGCAGGTCAAACAACCTGTGCAATCCAGATTTCCGTGAAACAAATACCACTAGAATAATGTAGGTTTTGTTCAGTTTGCTTACGTAATTAGGTGAAAATGTTGTAGATAATTTTATATTTGTTGAGTATAATGACTTACAATATTGCTATTAAGCGTTTCGTAGGTATACATGAATAAGCATGTACCGGCTTAATACATGTTTTTGGCATAGTCAGTTTCAGAAGACTTGTCGGGTTATCCCGAAAATATATACGTCAGTTAGATTGGTACCTATTATGTATTTGATTCGTTAAAGTGTTATTGTCTAAAATTATATGTTGATACGGTCACAGAAGCCTCAGGAGGACCAAGACTTACCTGGCTTAACTAAATGGATCAGATACTGGTTGATGGAGGAGTGAGAAATCTTCGAAATCGTTGTAAGTATAATTATAAAGAGAGTACCCTGGAAAAAGTCTAAGGATAGAGAAATTTGGCGATTGGTGCTTGTTACCTACCCGTAAAGGATCTGGCAAGTTGAATATCCAAACGACGTATAAAAGAAAGAAATGAAAGAAAAGAAATTAATGGTAACCCAAAATCAATTGTGAGCATAGTATGAAAATAATGAGTCATCACTGGTCTCAAGCGAAACGCCACAGCTGCTCTGATCTCGATATAATAGCGCACGTATTGAAGCACGCTAAACGTCTGTTACTGAAGCGAAGTGCTGAAGCAAAACTTGTTATATATTATCAAAACGTGTCACATTGAGACGCTGACATATCAAAAATGAACTATGTAACCATTCTAACGATCTCTTAATTATAGTATCAACATCATCAAGGTGTTTAGGTGGTCTCCTAGGCACAGTCCTCCCCTGAGGGGTTTTGAAACGTATGCCATTCTGGGCATGCGGGTTGTGGATTGCAGAGCACCGCCTCTCGCACCGCCTACGCAGCTGCCCGTAGACGGGTCTAGGCATTCCGCCTTTTGCAAACGCCGGTTCTAGTCGCCTCTTACGACACCCTTGAATTTCGGCAGGGGATATATTATATTATTATATATTCTATATTAACTGACCTGTCATTCGATTAGTCAGGTCATTCATTCTTCCAGATTGCCGATCAATCACTTAACCTGTCGCCCAACTAGTCAGAAAAACAATTGATTAGTCATTCAATAAATTATTAAGAGTGACCATACAATACTCGTGCACATTATACAAATATTTTCCCCGAACGGGAAGGAAAACCAATAGATTAGATTCGAAGAATGGCCATACAAAGAAAATAGATGATAATAGTCCCCCCCTCTCCTCTCCCCCTATTCCTAGCGGGCCATAACCGTAGCAGGTGAAACAGCGGAGTGTTTTACGCACCTCTGCCTACCTCTTCGGGAATTACAGGGGTGATGTTACGTAGATGTTAATTACAATGATCCAAACAAATATCGTACTACAATGTATGACAAAAAGTTTGTATAAAACGCGCTTAGTAAATATTGAATAGGACTCAGAAAAACCGACGCTTTTGTGTCAAAGGCCCATTATACAGGGTGCTTTTATGCGGACGATGAATAAGAAATTATAACAAAGGAAGTGGCACAAAGAGGTTCCCGTTGAGAGCTCTCTCGATAACTATATTGACGAGTACACATTGATACTAGTACGCTGCAGCAAGAGTAAATTAATGTAAAGTGATGTAACTACTAGAATGTTCTCAAGGCACGTGTAGTCTGCCAACCCGCACTTGGCCGGCATGGCTGACTATGGCTTTGATCCTTTAATTCTGAAAGGAGACCCATGTTCAACAGTTGAACGATAAAAGGGTCGGAATAACTATAACTACGAGTACATAGATAGATAGAAAGTATATGTATGTACCTACTAAGAAACATAATATATTAATTTGTAATATTTGTATCTATTAAGAGCTTCGCGTTTTAATGGATGAAAGTCTTGATACACCAATTGACTTCGCACATAATTATTTAAAAATGTTTTTCTATAATAATCATAAATGTCGTTCTAATTCCATAATAATTTTACGAAAAGCCTAAAAAAACAATTTAAAAATGTGTTGAATGTAGGAAACAATTTCCCGATATAATTTCACGAGCTGACTTTTAACACTTTTGATAAAAATAGTGTTAAACATGAAGCTGACAGAAAAATACATTTTACCTCGAGTAATTTCAAATGAATAACTATTATTTGATATTGATAAATTCCAGCCATAAAATTTAAATGAGCTGGGCGTCATCAATGGGTGTTGTGTTAGAATACCAAGAGGTTAAGGTTATAAGTGATAAAGGGTTATCTGTCTGGTAGAGCCATCGTAAATAGCTAACTGTTATTGAGATAAGATCATGTTGTCTATAAATGTAAGAATTAAACAACAATCATAGACAATGATGACACATAACAATTTTGGAAATAGTATTGTACTCTTGATGACACAAAATAATTTTTAGATCGTATTCTCAATTAATAACGACACGAATGAATTTGAAATAACATCCTAATCTAATGATGACACAAAATAATTTTAGAAATACATACGAATAGTTTTACATGCTAATTATAAGATAAATTCATTTTGGAGTCAGTACAAAAGGAACCATAGATAAAATATAATATGTTTAAAATTATGTATAATGATTCAGTCAGCAAACATTAATGCAAATCTGACAGGCACTGCAACTGACATTTCGAATCCGCAATATAAATTACAGGGTCGATGCACATTACTGAATTTACAGTCGCATTAAGCTGCGGTCACACTTAGAAACATTATTAACAGTTCTATCTTCAATTCACGCGCCGTAATCACACAAATCAAATTTGAACATCTCCATGGCAAATTAAATTGAACAAATAAGTATCATGAAATTATAAAATATAGGGTGTAATAAAATCTAGTTAGTATTTACTCGTGCCTTTGTACACTTTTAAATAAACGTAATTGGCTAATGACATATCATTTACCAAAGTTTAAGCTATTTCCGTACCAAATTTCATTAAAATCGATTAAGGGCCTGAAACGTGAAAATATAATCGATATAAAGATGGCTTTGAGTTCTCAATAAATCTGCAAGCAAACTGTTAATTGCCTCGCTTTTAATAAAATAAATACTCCTTTATAATGTTCGGCCTCTGAATACATAAAATTGTCTACACCCGATATTCCTTTAGACGTATACTTTTGTAGAATTAGAAGTAAGTCAATAAGGTGAGAAATGAGAAGCATTACAAATTTAAATACACCTAAAGCCTTAACCGAAGTCGTAAAATTTTTTATTCTGAAAGGATACGCGTGTTCAACAGTGGATAAATGGGTTGACAATGATTACGATGTTTGTAAGATAAATGTAATTTGTAATATAAATATCGACCAAATACTAAGTTAAATGAACATACGAGAGGAGTTTGAGTGGACACTAAATGAATCGGTGTGTGTACAACCCCTTATTATTCCGTTCTCATAACCCATTAAAATATTTCCAGGGGGATAGACCCGGCATTTCCGTCGCTCCACCAAAAAGTGGCGTTCGACATTTCTGCCGTTTCGTTGTTTCGCATTGGCAACATCGTTAATCAAACGCCGAAATTGGATTTCGGGTATTGAGCTGAAGACAACAGATGGTAGTTAACCGTAATGGTTTCCATGGAGCAACGGCGCTTTCTGTTCGCTTGCGTTAACATTTTTCAGGTCGGTGGTGTTTTTATTAATAAATCTCCGACTGAAAATATTGAAATTTATTTCTTGTGTACGCTGAGTCAATCAAGTTTTGACGGTAGGGGCTTTGACCGTTTTCTTGTGGGGAGATAGATAGCTTGAGGCTTGAGCATGCCCATTTTAGGATTAGGGATGGTTTATATGGAAAGCAAATTGTTCATAACACTCTGATGCTGATCTTCACCGGCTTATCGCAAAAGTATTGCTTCATAATACCTACATATTTAGTATCAAAATCTGCGTTATGACATAGTATTATATAGACTATAAACAAAAATGTTGTATACATCTAAATAATAGATTTTAACGGCTTTTCGCAAATTTGCAAAAGTACGACATACAAACAAGCCGATATGCAAGCATGACAAACAAACAGCGGTCCAGCTGACGGTAATTGATCACCGTTCTTTACAGACACCTGCAACATTAAAGGAGTTACCAATGACTTATTTTGAGATAAACCGGAAACTTTTTAATTCATCTTTCTATAACTATTCCCCTAAGAAACTCTAACACTTTGAAAAGTATTATAGGAAGATGTAGGTACCACTATAATTGAAGTAGGTACATTATTATTTCCACCAAACGTAGAAAACTTCAATTATCGTTATAAAACCCACTAATTCGTTACATTTAATAGTATCTAATGAATCGATAATAAACTAATTACACTGAATAATATACGGAAATATTTTTATGGGTACTTAATAAAATGAAGAGCTCATGGACCCGGACATGGCACCTGACCACATATGTATCTTCAGGGATTGACCGCTAGCAGCAAACAACGTTAAAGAGATCAGATAACTGTTAGAAGTTATTGAACCTGATAAATCTTATACCGTAAAAAAAGCCTCAACACATAACATATTTCTCTACCAATTCATTTTTGTGTATCGTGAAACGTAAAGTTACATAGCCAAGGAAAATAACCGATTGATTCTTACTATTGATTAGTAATAAAGGAAACCTGATTTCCCCAGCATTTTGGAATATATAATGGATACGATTACAAGTAAAGTTATCGACAACTAAATAATCATGCATTAATCAACAACGTCATTGCCAACCAGTTTGCGAGTGCGCTTCACTTGCCCGTGTGCGGTGGGATTGCGAACTTTCCGTCTGTCTCTTTCATTCCCAATACGCAATTTGGATCTCTCGCTCTACTGGCTATCGTAAACTTGACCTTTAAACCGTAATTTATAAAAATCCTTGTCATACGTCGTCAAACGACCGCAGTGCGAGCACGTTCGTGCTTTCGTGAAGTAATATTTTAATTGTTTACGACTGATGTGCGGAGGATTAGAATAAAAATGGTAAGGAGTATATTATGCGTCCTTTGTGCTTTTGATATTACGTTTGTTTTTAATAGTTTGTGATGATGTTATTAAGGTTTTCCTTTTAATTGTACGTAAAAAATTCCATTCGGTTTTAATGTCGAAGTAAATATGTATCTTTTTGAAACGGCTTTTTGTCGGCTTTTTGTACGAGAGTGAACGTGAACTCGACCAACATTTGCGAATAAGGAAAAATGAATTAAAAATATAATAGCTACATAATTATTTATGTTGTTTTTAAATAAGAAATAAAAATATCGAAAGCTCTAATTAAGGAGCTATAGACAAGCAGTAAACCCAGTGATACAAAATTTTAACTAAATGACGAAAACGTCCAACATACATTGAAGAACATTGTTTAGTACAGGGGTCCCAATCTTTTTTTTACTGCGACTCCTTTTACAAAGCGTATTTTTTGCGAAGCGCTATTAGAAATACCTAATTGTAGTTTTTAGTCGATTTATCCAACCATTTAGGGACTTAAAATGTGTTTGTCATCGACACGCTAAGAAGAAGAAGAAGTCGATTTATCTATCATCTAAACCACAATAACAGTCATTAATTATGTTTTATTTATTAGTAAAAACCAATATGGAGAAGAGAATAAACAATATCGATGAGACGGATAAGCTCGCTTTTCCGAGCGTATCTTTTCAAATGAAGTTTTATACTTTGCAATAGCCGTTCCCATTTCTTTATCTTAGTTAAGCTCTAATCGATATGACTCAATGTGTCCATTTCGCGCTCTGAGCTTTTGTTTTAATGAGAGCTTGAAGTCCTCCGTATTGCCCTGACGTCGCGGGAATTCCATCTGTACACACGCCACCCAGTTTTGCCATTGAATGCTATCTTCCACCATGTAAAGAACGACATTATTATCCAGTTGTGTTCTAGGAAATCAAATATTTATCAAAGTAGAATGTTACAATATTTTAAACAATAATTTGCAAACTGCAAATAATATAAAGACAATAGGTATATTGTTTACCAAAGCACGTGAAAACTAGCCAACTCAAACTTTGAGGTGCTGTAGATTTTAAGTTGTTTGCTTTATTTTACTAAAGAATGTTAAACGATCTTATAAATAACTAAATTTCAGGATTGTCTACTGAACTTGGCACCCATTTACATATCAATACTTTTGTCGGTGAAGCAGACAATCACACCATATTGAGCTTACAATTAGACACATTGAACTTGGCTATCAATTTTCACATTTAAGTTTATGGTGGGATTAATTGTTTCCACACAAGAGCGTTAAGATCGTGAATTGGAATATAAAAATATCACACGATTTATCCGTGCAAGCATCTTCGCAGCACCAAGCGAAATTAGGCCTGCGATGATGCTGCTAAATAACAATCATTGTAGTACCTACATATACATATGTTCCAACTTGAAAAGTTTAGTAATCTCAGTCGGTACACAAACGATCGAAATAATATTTAGAAGTGTATACCATTTGTAAAGAATCTCAAACAGTGCTTCAGTGCTATCTCAGAATGGATGTGGCCTATAGTAAAAAAATTTCGACAATATTGACGATTGTTATCAAAATTTGATTGAAATGTTGAGGTTTGTATACTTTTGAAATATTGCAGTTGTTTCGAACATCTCATCCGATGAATACTTACACGAATCTAATGCACAGGTTGATAATAATAACCGGATAAAATAACAGCCATCTTGTAAACTGCAGACGGAAGCAAGTATAATTTATTGCTGCATAGCGTTTATGTTGTGTAAATCGTAGATAAATTAATTGTCTGTGTGTCGCGGTGTGGTAACTGATGGTAATAATAATTGTATTGTATTTTGATCATGATGTATTGGTAATAAATACAATAGAGCTAGGGCACTAATTTTGCTGTAAAGTGGTGCAGATTAATAAATGTATATTGTTGGAGTCTGAAAGCAGTAATTTCTGATAAAAAAAATTCTATAGGAGTATAATTTTAGCGTGAATTAAAACATTATTTATCAAAAACAAATACAATAGAATTTCATTATGTACGTAAATAAATCACCTTATGTTCTTTCCATTTTTATTTTATTTACAGGCTACATTTCGTGTTTCTTGCTTGTCACAGATAACACAATACTATAACAGAAAATAAAAATATCTCTTCTAATTGTAACTTCATATTTCAAATATGGAAGCACTGTATTCCTGACAGTCTTTACCGTTATTCGTTTATAGTTTTACATGAAATATGCGAATATCCAAAGTGTATTACGATATCATTTGTTGTTCATACTATTTATTCATATTTTTTTCATTCAGTACATGAGCAGTGTTTAGTGATACGTACGTAAGAATAAGACTGATATTATTCTTAGCCTTACCAGTTTCTAGAACTGGTTTCATGGTATCTTTTCTTTTATTTCACATCTCGAAGGCATAGAATGCACTCACGTTGAATAATGTTATTTATCGAACTAAGTATAGTAATAAAAGAAGTAAGAATACACACGATAGACATTTTTAGAATATAAATAAGTAGAAATAAAACCGTCATCATTAGGAAAAACCCGTAACAAGAAACGAACGAGGAACAAATTAAAGGGGATTTACCGAATTCCTCTTAATGACCTGTAATCTGGTTTAGAGAAATATTTTATATGTCGTGTGTCTTTTGTTATATTTTATTGAATCATGTTGAAAGAATTCGTTGGGTTTTTATTTGTATGACATTTCGTAAGACTTACTTTTACCAAATAGTCGACGGTTATAAAAAGTGTGGCGATAGTTCTAAAAGGTGCTACTCGTATGTGTTGTCTCGATATAAAGAGCAGCTTGTCAATCTCCGGTCTTAAAACTATTTCTCTGCAAACATTGTAATCGGTTCGAGACTGTTTGGAACTGTACTTGGACTGTTTGGAAAAAGTTCTCATTAGTCTATGTAAGGCAGAAGTAAGATGGGAGTTAGAGATCATTCCGAAAGTAAAAATTTTTGCATGCATACAAGTTTTAAATAATAAATAATTAAAATTCACGTTAAGCGATCATAATTGATAAATATGACATGGGTATAACAAAAATGTACAAATTATTTAATATTTGTACAATAATTAAATAGGGTTAATGTACTTTTCGTATATTCAATCAACCTTGTAGCCTGACTTGAAAAGTAAACGGATTGATTTGATTCAACAAGATGTTAATATTTTGATTAACCATAAAATGCAATAGCTGCGTATGACATTCAATAAAAACTGCTAGAATCGAATTAATAAACAAGAAAGCGACTTACCTGTTCGCTTCACACATGTAGGTATTTCTAAAGTCATGGGATTACCTGTATCAAGACAATATATGCATGTGTGAACACTAATGTTATGAGATGAACACAGAGATATATATCTTTAAGGAAAATAAATTGTTTATTTATATTAAACGCCACCTACAATTGCGTACAACAAACGATTTCTTGGATAAATATTACAATTTATCGCACGATCGATATAAAGAGTAGACTAATAATTATATCGATTAATTATCGTCCAAAAATTTGACGTTTATTTCATTCCGATTCATTGTCATCCGAGAGCTTTGCTCTAATTACTGTTACACGTGACCAGTTACTGATAATTATTGATGTATTAGCGCAGTTATTGGCCAATTAGACAGCAACGCGTGCTTGTACCGGTAATTATATGTACGTGACTCGTTTACGGACCAACTGAGAGTGGTATATGGTCGGAAATTATAACAGTTTAGATACATCTTTCTGGGCGTTCCTAAATTTAGCACTGATTACAGAATATGAACTACAGTGTGTAAAATTTAATTAATTTTTAAGTTGAGACTAGCTCTTGTATCTTACTTATTTGGGAAGGCGTAAAAAATATTTATGCCTGTCCTGTGGTGGCGATCGACCAATTTGCCCATTAGGTGAAACCATTGCCGTGGAAGTGTGACACTGCCACTGTTGAGAATGCTTGTTTTGCCCTCAGATTGGAGCAGCAAGTGCAATTCTAGTCATACTGCTAGCAGCTCCCACGCACGAGCAGATTCCGCTCCCACCGTCGCCATGTCCCAACGTATTCCAATACGACACCAACGGTACAGAACCAGGACGTTGGTATGGAAAAGTCTTTCTTTCCACGGACAGCACCTTGCATTCCTTATGGTTGGACATCGTGTTGGATAGTAAGGCTGATATCCTTGGGGTAAGATATTTTTAATTTATACTTATGCAATACGAGTAGCAGATCGTGGTTCACGCTCTGTACAACCTGTAACGATATGTGTCTAATTTCTGATACCACTGTGGTAGAACCTACGATTTATCAGATATGTCAATACTCTCTAATTAAAAGCAAAAACGCTTCATTTCTAAAATTTTCATTTCTAAAAAGAATTTGGGCCTTTGTAGTCTAAGGAAACCTATGATGGATTTCTCTCACTCTTGGGACAATGAAGTAGTCACGTCGGA
Organism: Parelbella ahira ahira; assembly: GCA_018244795.1. Taxonomy (NCBI): domain Eukaryota; kingdom Metazoa; phylum Arthropoda; class Insecta; order Lepidoptera; family Hesperiidae; genus Parelbella; species Parelbella ahira. The sequence goes on along the minus strand of DWME01006433.1, from coordinate 2,329 downwards.
CTCCTACTAGCCGTAATAGGGGGTGTTTATGAGAAATCCTTAGTAAAACTACGGATGCACTTTCGCTTTGCACACATTCAGCGCTTCCACCTACGTAGTATCACCATTACTACTGATGTTTACTGTGCCCCTTTATGGACTCACATGCGCAAACGACGAGTGATCATTCAGGGCTTATCTAACAGCTGTAAAGTTTCCATGTCTTCCGCCAGGCTTTCAACCTTTGTGTTTTACTTTCATAATACTAATTACAGAACTGGATCGGGGCCGTGACCACATCAGATAATATAGACTTCAAAATAGAGAACACGACGAAAAAGATACATCCTGGACCAGCGGAAGAAGTACCTTTCTTTGTGCAATACAATAAATTTAAAAAAGCACCTAAGCTCAGCGTAATTAGACTGAATGGCCGGGAAATATGCAAGACGCATACTTCTCAGCCAGCGTCCGACAGGCCAGAACTACCTCTACCAAATGAAAGACCAACTGACTATAGGTGGGTAGACACAAGACCAGACGTCCGACCCCCGACGTCGACATGGTCAACAGAAACTCGACCCGTTTCAACGCCAAACATACAAAATATCGTACCCGTAGTAAGGCCAGAAGACATCCCTATAACGAAACCAATCCGACAACAACCTACCAACGAAATAAGACCAGTTTACATTCCTGATAGAGACACATCACGGGATCCACAAGTTGTTAATCCTTACAAAATGTAAGTGTACTATTTATTTTACTATTCTATTACATAATATTCCTATACCAAAAATAATATTTACTTGGTTCTCTAATAGATCTAATTATTATCTATTTCTCGAATGATATCAAAGACGTGAAATCGAATCGTGCTGATTTAGGCGAGCCTTTGCAATTCGGGTTATTGCTAAACCACAATTCGGAAATTTTCTAACACATATATAAAGCTCCTATTAAACTAGTAGCGCTTTGATTCGTAAATAAACATTTCATACGCAATGCTAATTTACTAACACACTATAAATAATATTCAATAAAGTAAATGAACTTTAATATAAGACAGAACGGAACCAAGACATTATAGGGCCCAAATGTCAAGGGTGGGGATTCCGGCAGATTTCGCAGTGCTTCCTGCTAGATCACAGACGAGGCAAGGGCGGCCAAGCATCGGTGGTATAACTAGACAACACTTAACGCAGATTTGAAACACCTGTGTTGAGGACTCTAATAACTAACCGAAGGATTTTTCGACTAGGTATTAGTTTTGATACATAAGATTGCAGTCAGCAACGAACTAACAAACATACAGTCGACGCTTCACAAAAAGTCTACTTTATAAGCGGATTGAATGAATAGTCTGTCGTCGCAAAATAACAGATTCATCGCCCTACTTCTGCAGTAAATATGGGAGAGCTGCCGAGTATAGGACGGGAACTTTAATAATTATAATAAAAATCGATTTCCACTTGATACTCGTATCGATTCGAAATAAAATATAAAACATCTCTAAGAGATTTCCAGCCACCCTAAATTTAAAAACTAATTCATACACCGCGGCTGTTGGTTTTAAAATTTTAACTTGATTATCATAGATCTTTGCAAGAGAAATTTGTGTAACTTTGTTTCCTTGTGACATAATTTATAATATTTCTTGAAATATATCGCTAGAGAAATAAATTGATTTTATTTTTAAAACAATAATTAGAAAGCGGATGTATATAACGAAACATTTTAATAGATGTTAAAAAACCGACGAACGTAATAAGCTCGAGATGTTCGTAAAAACACGTGTCAAGAAATCTGACCACGATTAAGCGCTCAACGAAATATTTGCTTATGTCGGATTTTAGTTTGGAAATGACAATAATAGATTATGATTGCCGACTTGTTTATTAAACACTAGTTTTTACGCCTGACTACGTCCACGCGAAAATCATATTCGTTTCTGTACAATAGTTCATTCTTTTGGTAGTTGATTTGAAATGAATTTGAAATAGCTCGAATCGTATCCTAGAGTTTCTTCTAGTCTTTGTTCAAAGTAACCTTTTCAACAGTGCTATCACAAAATTGATTGAATAATTTTAAACAGGTCTTGCAGAGTAACGTATGATTAGTGAGCTTTTTTACGTACGAGTAGATGAAAAATTATATAGGTCCTAAATTATTACTTTGCGGTATGCCTACCTAGTCCTGTTATTAATTGATAAGGAGACATTTTCAAAATAGTTTTGTTAGAATTTTTATAGTGCAGGGCATGAAATTTACGGATTAATTGTTTTTAGTAAAGTAAAGAACCAGTCTTTGAGTGCCTCGTTGGGCGAATAGCTACAAACGCGACTACCGA
>DWME01006432.1:0-13661 GCA_018244795.1 Parelbella ahira ahira | reverse complement strand
ATTTGTATCCACTCATAACTATAAGATGGCCTTTGATGCTAGGTTCTATCATCGGCGAGTTAGCGACGAACGATTAGTGTAACGGCTGCAGGCAGACGGTTAACGCGACAAGATGAGAACAGGTAATTAAACGAGTGATTGACTGAAATCATAACAAAGAATACTTAACCTTGTAACATTAGATATTTAAAAGTCGCTGACGAACCGCGACACAAACACTATTTTATCGTTACGAGGGCAACACTTACCTTCAAATGGCCTTTATGACAACGCCGTAATTCAAATATTATACGGCGTATATTTCAAAGACAACATGTTTACAACATGGAAGTTTGATGAATAATTTTAATTTAACATTTACGAGAAATAAAACAGTTAGCGGTACTCGCTATAAACGCAATAATTAATAAGGTTTATGGGTGACCTAGTTTCGATTTCGCCATAATTTCACGGAATCATTCGGAAGGAGTAATTTACAAACATTCGCGAATTGTGTTCGAATAAGCACAATTAGCTATAACAACTTTAATGTATGTGAAATCGTACCGATACTTACGGTTTCGATGCTCTGCTTGGAACAGTCATTCAGTTGTATGCGTGACCGTATAAGAGGAAAGCGAATAATACACAAAAAATACGTAACGTCTTGCATGTGTTTTCCTGAAGCGGTAGGCAGAGGAGTGTAGTACACTAATTATAGTATATATAAAATATAGCATAAAGTGGATATAAAATAAAGTTTAGTGTATATAAAATAAGGCCTGTAAAGCAAATGTCGGAAATAAGATAATGTAACGATAACGCTTATATGTAACCTAAATATGATAATACTTTCCTCTACTACTTACCTTCGATACTAATTTCCTATGTTATTTTATATACAGTTACATATAATACATATATTAAATTATGATTTTTACTATTTTTCTACTTTTAGCGTCCAAATTTCGGAACGGTTGATATACATACAGTAAAATTAAATAAAGATCCTGTACTAACTATTTGAAAGGAAACCGACAATCGACGATCAAAAACCGACATAGGATGCCCACGCCAGGAACCCCGCTGAGAATAGATGAAAAGATCCGACGATCAGTTAAAACGCCGAAACTCTGACCGATCACAGCTAAAAGATTTCTCGGAAGAAGAGAAAGTCTCTCCCTCATATCCAACCGGCCGTAATGAACATACCACGCTAGATTCCTCACTATTTATAATACAGCACTTAGGTCGACACATTCCGATGTCTCGGCGACATTCCTGAATATTTTTATATACGGTCTGCGTGACAATCATTTATATTTGATTCGGTTTATTATTTTCGGTTCTGTACTGGCCACGCGAAAGACACTATGACTTTAGAAGGTACTGTTTAATTGACTGCCTCGTTGGTCGAGTGCCGATTGGGAGATCCTGGGTTCCAAAACCGGGTCGGGTCGGGTGCTTATTAGACTTTTCTAATTAAGAATTTCTAGTAGTGACTCAGAGGTTGGAATTGTGTCCGATGTATGGCAATAGGCTCCCTACCTTTTCTATGGGACTTAAACGTAACTGGTGAAACGGGGGAGTGTACTACACTGCCTACCCTTTCGAGGATTACTGGCGTGATGTTACGTTTTTTTACGTTTACGTTTATTTATATGACACAGCTTAGATAGAGAATGGTAATAAAAATCGTGTATCGAAAAGCTAGTTTGTGGAAAGTTTGAAATAAGCGTACGAAGTGTAATGATGAGATTTTATTTCTTCATAACTTTAATTTTATAATTATGTTCATATACTGGACTTAATTGTGAAAATCGCTAACGACTTTTACAGTGAGGTCCATTTGTAGGTTCGCTAGCTGAGTTGAAATATGTTCAGGAGAGTTTTCTTGATTCAGAAGATATGTAATTTCGTCGCTGCTGTTAGTAATACTCCTACCGGATCCTTGATAATGTTTACTTTAAAGCCCTCCAACAGAAAGTTTCCACCAGTATTTACATATTTCTATCAATCCGCGCTGAAGCAGCAAAATGATATGGTCCAGGCCCCATTTAGATTCGGCAGTGGATTGTTGATTGATTATAGCCTATGAAAAAAAACCTTCAGTTCAATGTTCTCTAAACAATATATTCAACTGTACCCTTTGGTTCAGCGGATAATGACCTAGACGGCTGGGTTGTCGATTCAATTTCTATCGAGGACAAATTGTGGTTAGTATGAGTTAGTATTTGTTCGCTGTTTGGGTATAAAGTTATCTATCTATCTATACAGATATATTTATTTATATATCTTTCTAGTTTATCCGCCATCCAGTTACCTTAGCACAAGCTCTATAATATAGGATTACATGTCCGTGTTTACAACGTCCCAAATTATTAATATTTTACTTATGACGATACCGCTATTTTCGCTCTCTTACCCTTCAACTTGACCGAAAGAAACCAAACAATTTTATTTCCCAAAATCATAAACTTGCATATAAAATCGTACAAAATGAAATGTTAATAATTATTTTGAATCGGGCGAAGCTATTATTTGACAAAACAAACAATATTGACATATCCAGTGCGGCCATGATGAGTGAATCAGGAATGTGTTGGCGCCGTCCGTGATCAGATGTTTTTAGGTCGCTGGATGTTTTTTTTTCTTCCTTTCAAACGTTACAGCCGGAGTCTTTTGGTGTGTTTCGGTCGTAAAAATTAGTCAAATGGACACGGTGGACGTCAGCTGTGGTACGCCCTCTAAAGATCAAAGGTGACTAGGCGTACAGTACATTGTTACGCATGATTTACGATTGAAATTATTGCTCGTAACGTGTTTGTCGAATTGTGTGCAAGCGCCACGCTACGATGTGGATTTGTGCAATGAAATAGATTTTGATTGGCAAAAATAAATTTGTCGATTATGTGTTATAAAAATCGCATTTATTTCTCATTTGTGTCGTAAATTTTATACGGAAGAAATGAAGTGTTTTATTTTAATAATCTCTTAATATAATCTGTTTTTGTCTCTGCGTAATACATTGTATCGGCTGTAAAACTTTCTGTATTGTCGGTATTGTTGTTTCATTTTGTTTTTTTCCATTACGCATAATGTTGAACTATTATCGTTTTTTGGCATTACATTACATTAATCGCATTTGGAAATGACATATGCTAGTGAACATATGCGACTTCTAAAAATTCTATTTTACCTAGGCAATCTTAAGGGAACAATCGCTTGGTGATAATGTAAGCGCTTTGGATCAAGATGCTGTTAAAGTGTATTGCAGTTCGTAAGTCATATATGGAGAGGTGTAAATCGGCATACGCCGCGCCCTCAGGGCCATACGCTTCCTCGAAGTCCTTCTGATGCGAGGATGTCTTATACAAGGACTTGAAAGTTATATAACGTTGTTGACGTGACATTTATGTGTCATCCTAAAAATAAAACTTACTCTGGTGCTCGCTGGTTTTCTTCTATTTGTTGTATGAAAGTACACAGTGTGTAGTCACCTCAACAGTTTATTTATATCGAATTCTTAATGTAATTAAATTCCAAACGTCTAGACTTAAAGGTGATCACACCTTGCACCTGACGACATTCATATCATAACGGCATAGTTTTTAAATTGCCAGCCCTGACTTATCGGTATGTTGGCAGCGCGCCAAAATGACACGAGCCGAAGGAATGCGCGGTTATATCGACATCACATACTAAAATGTTAATGGCCATGTTGAAATCGGAACATTTTTCTGTGAACCGCCGTTGGAATGTGAGACAAATAATATTTAATGCACAATAGTCCATGCAAGTGTCGCGCGTAATTTTCGTTTCTCGATGACGTGATAGGTCGCTTTCAATGCTTCGATCACTTGTTTTTTTTTTATAATAATTGTCAGCTTCAACCTCGGGTTTTCGCGCCAACAGTGTCAACGACCCGCGGATTAATAATGCGATCAACGAAACTAAACAAAATTTTATTTATAATAACAAGTCTTTAAATAAAAAATTGTATAGAAATTATGTAAATCAGCTGTCGTGTTTGTTTTTTATTTTATACGCCAGAAATAAATTCAAGGCTTTGGGCGGAAAAAATAGAAAAAACCGAGTAATAAATAAACCAAACGCGTTGCTAAATTACATTCAAGCTACTTATAAACGGATAGTATAGGGAATGTCAGGAATGTGTCTTATATTCATAAAATGACCTTTTGGCATTACACTTGCTTTGTAAACAAAGTCACGACCGAATTTATTTATGACATTTGAAAATAGAACGTGCTTCCATCATAATCTGTGAGATGAGCACTAGATTCTTATAAATAGTTCTTATTCATTCATACAAACGATAGGTAAGAAAAGCGGGCAGGAAAATTTACTTCAATAACACACTTTTGGTGTAATAGTGATTATAATGTTCTAGTAAAAGTCATGTTTAATGTACGAGTGATTTATGTGCAATTTCTAGCAATTTTGTGGGCGATTAAACTTGCACAGATGAATTTGGTCAAAGTTTGCGTAGGAGCACTTACGTAATGAATCTAATCCGTCATTATTTTTATTATTCCTTTTTTTCTTTTCAATTGACATCATCAATATCATCATCATCATCGTCGTCGTCATAATCGTAATTGTTGCCCCATAAAGACTTGCTGTTAATAGTATAATAATAATAATAATAATCAATATAATATGTGAAGTAGCAAACAATCACTCAGCAGTCTAAGATTTGGTTCCTTGCGTCCGTAAACTTTTAAAAACGATCTTGAACAGGTGTACAGGATTAGGAGTAATGATATTGACTAATCCCAGGTAGTATAGTTATGACTAAGATATGTACTTTGGTTAGTAGTAAGAAAAAAGCAATTAATAATAATGAAGAAATACTTAGGTTTATTTGCAAATCGCATCATTCATATTGTTCAGCTAGGTGGAGTGACGATATACGCAAAGTGGCTGACAGCGGTTGGATACGAAGAGCTGAAGATCGAGCTCAGTGGCGTGCCATTGGAGAGGCCTATGTTCAGCACTGTACGGGAGTAGGCTGATAATGATGATGATGATGTATTGTTCAGTCACTATAGGTTAGCACAAATCTATACATTGTAATGTTTTATACAAAGCGGGTTGCACTTTTGGCGACTGATATAGGCTACTCTCGTATATATCTAAATATAACCATGGAAATAACAATAATGCCCTTTACATAAAAAAAATATTAATAAAAATAGCTTTGCGGGACAAATAAATGTGACGTTCGTTCTTGGATTTTAAACTAAGCTCCAATATAGTACTGTATACTATTAATTACCTAATATATTTCCGCCTGTAGATTCTAAAAGCACATTCAAGGGTATATGTAGTTAAACAGTAACAAAATTTTCTAACGTGTCCCGGACGCGCCCGCCCCAATTCCTCCTGTAACACAGGTATGCGTCGCGTTATGAAACCCGGATATCTGTTGCCGGATATTAATTGTTACATCTGTTTTCATCTATATATAAGGATATCCGTAACTTATAGGGTGGCTACTCAAAAACATGTGTTTGTGTTTATTATCAGTCCTTTTATTATTCCACTGTTTCATTTGGAGTTGGATGAACTAAGGCCAAAATATCTGAGGTAAGTTACAGAAAATGCTCATTAATTTTAAAAACGCAAATAATTTCGTAAAGAAAAAATGCGCTAGCAATTGAACAAGGGTCTTTGAAGTGGGAGGTCGAATATTTAAGTAGCTACTAGGGTTATCATTGGTAAGTTATATTGAATATATTTTGAATAGAGTCGCCGTTTTTCGTCACTCAATTTGTAAAAAAGACTACCAAGACAACGACCGTTACTAAGTTTCAAAATGAAAGTACATGTGATTAGCTTCTTATTTTTTGGAATAAATCCATTCAAGATTCTAAGGATTTTACGATCCCTCTCTTTTGCAGCAGCCAACCTTTTAATTTAGTGATTATTAAACGATTATTTTCAAGGTATTGCGTATAAAACTTACAATATCACACGGTCAAAAATAGCAAATAGCTAATGTTAAAGAATGGCATGCCGGATGCGGGCGACCCAGTTTTTGTTCAGGTATGCCACACGTGACGAAACCTGGTCCTTATCATTCTTTCTGGCGGGCTGACAACTATGTTATCTTAATCTAGCATTCTGTTAGGTTGCTAAACATACACGTAATATCACGCCTGTAATCCGAGAAGGGGTAGGTATAGGGAGTGTAGTACACTCCCTTCGTTAGTTTGCCATACTGTTTATAATATTGTTTCTATGTATTGAATGTCTCTTTGACTGGTCAATCTTCTCATTCTAACCAATCTCTTGTTTTTGTTTATTGAATGTTACACGTACTGGTCAATTTTCTTTTTCTAAGCAGTCTCTTCCGTTTAGACTCTCTTCGCAATTGAGATTTTTCTTGAGAGTATTCTTACCTTCAATGGGAGTTGAAGAATTAAGAAATGAAGAATTAACGATTCATCATCATCATTATCAGCCGTCTCCGTTCCACTGCTGGTCATAGGCCTCTCCAAGGCCACGGCACTGAGCTCGATCTTCAGATCTTCGTATCCAACCACTGCCAGCCACTTTGCGTAAATCGTCACAAATGACGATATGAAACAGGTTGCTCACCAACATATACCTACATACATCATTCCGTACCGGCACGGCCAGTTGGAGTGGTCAGTATACTTAGAGCCGGCTTCAGTTGCAACTCCTGCAGTTGTTCGCAGAAAAGGTACGTTAAACGTGTTGCAGCCCATAAGCAATCAAAACAATCTAACAACATATTTAAAACGAAATTAAATATAAAAATTCTTGCTTCAAAACACGATGACTACAACATCAAATTTTATCCAGGAGAAAACAATTTTTACGACACTATTTTCTTGTTACAGTGGAAAGTAACGTTATAGCAGCGAAGAAAACATCTCATTAACTGAATGTGTTATGAATAACTGCAATTGTTTACGCGGGGCGGCGCCAACGCGTGTTTTATTTAGATCAACATGTATCAGCAGTGTATATTAAGAAAAATGCGATCGTTAGGTGAAACACACCTTTATTTAACAACTGGCCGGTGAATACGTTAAAGGAAGGTTGTCTCTTCGCAGATACTTTATGTCGTTTAATTTAAGATCTGTGGGTCCTTAACGATTCGAATGACAGACGTTCAGGAATATACTACTGTTTTGTCTGTACTATTATTATACGACATATTTACTGTTCTATCTGTGCTATATTTTTAGAATTTACCAGGCGTTTTATATATCTTATCTTCACAGTTAATTATATTAGATTAATGATTGATTGATTCTACACGGTGGGCATAAATAAGATATTATTATTATCAATAGCTCAGGTTACGCAATGGATTTTGAGCTTGCTAATAATAGACTTTTTTAATTATTTCAGTAGCCTTCTTTTACTATGAAAAATTTTCTTGTCGATGGCACTATATTTTTTTGTTTTTACTGTGCCCGCTATATGTATATTATAGATATATCTGCACACATTTTTTAGGATTTTTAGAGCTCGTACTGTAAACGTATATATTTTTCTACATCCAGTAATTTTTTTTGCCCTCACTGTTCCACCATCTATTGTTTACTATTAGAAACCACGTAGAGGTAAGGCTATTTTCAAAGGATTAGCAAGCAGCGACAAATGCGAAACGAATAACTGTCTCAATAAATAGTGTTAATAATTCAAGTGTGCGATGTCCCTTATTTATTGGATGCTAGTTCATTTTCATTAGCTTGTGTTAACAAGACTGATATTTATTTGTTTTGATCGCACTCATTTTGAGTTAAGGCGTAATTTTGTAGGTCGGTAAAATTCTATTAAGATCGTTGGGAAGATCAGGGCGAGCACCGTATAATATATTTAAATCTCGCCGGGATTAGTGTTTGCTGCTTTTAAATAAGTTATCGTAAAAGCGCATGGATTTAGAGATCCAGAAACAAAGATATTTCGTCGCATTAAAATCTAAAATAAAGCTCATTGTAGGCTTTAGCCGAAATATGTATTTGGGGCGTAGCCAAACGAATGCTGTGTCAAGGGAATTATAAACTCGTAGATGCTACTTGAATTTTTGCCTAGTGCAAGTTTAGTGCGCGTGAGTAGAAAGAACGCATTAACAAGGAAAATAGGATCTTTATTAAACGGGGTCTAAACTTTGCATACATACAATTCATTACAAACCAAGTGTTGGTAAATACCACTCTAAAAATTGTTACAACGGAAATATCCATACATTAACATGGTACAATTATGACCTCTGAAGAATTAGCAGTGTGATATTATGAACATGAAATTTTACGGACAATAAAATTTAAAGCGATTAAAATTGTGTAACAGATTATCTGACATGTTTGTATGAATAACTGAAGGCCTAAGACGAGAAAACAAATCGGGATATTTCGTAAAAATCTACACGAATTAGACATGTACATATGTAATTCTGTTCTATATATACATATGTATACATGTAGAAAATAGACGAGCACGAAAAATGTAATAGTGAAGAACGTACGGAAATATCTGTTAAATAATAAATAAATATGGCTATATGAAAAAAACACGCTGTTAATGCTTATTTAATACAGTTTGAACTTTAAATTCTGATTATTGATAATAAAAGTGAGTGTCAAGGGCTAATCAATCGAATGATAGTTTTGGGTGAGTACAGAACTCACGAACATCGGATTACTAATTAGTATTACAATAGGGCAAACATACTGATCAGTTCCTTGTGTGTTTATTGAATTATGTATGATAATACAATTTTTTTAAATATAATATTTATTAAGTATAACCATCTACTTTAAAACTATTTAACCATAAATAAACATTTTATTATTTTTAATTTTATAGTTTTTTTTTTATTTCAGCGCGAATTCACGTTTACTTCATAAATTAATACAGCCTTTAGCCTACATAAATGTGTCATGTAATTTTATACAGGCCTTACCTTTAAAAAATTACTTAAACTGTTCAAAAAAATTTATTAGTTCGACGAGTACATAAAGTTAGTTTAGTTTAGCTTTGTCGTTAACCTAATTTCGTTATGAGCGCGTTAGTTCGCGGTTTTCCAATCAAATATTAACCTACATTAAAAGTTGGCTTATTGTCTCATGCCTATAATAAAACTGCGCATGTACATATGTATATATTGTACATCGTCGATGTATTTAGTGGCCTAGAATTCGAACATGTACATAATCATGTCTTATAAATTAGTTTGCACGGTTTTCTTGCGAATAATATATTAAAGTGACCCGTTTTTTTTATTTGAAATTGATGGCGTCAGAAATGTTACGTGGTAAAATATATATATTCTATTTTTGATTTGAAGTCGTCATTTTATTAATAAAATATTTACATACATGCGTACATATGTTTACGCCAAGTCCTTTACGGGGTAGGCAGAAAACGCTTGTTACTTCTTCAAAATTCATACACAGAATAATAACGTAACGAGTCTAATAAGTTAACGTTTCTATGAACTGTTTATTTATCAAATCGCAAGCTATTCACATAACTTTCGGCTTTTCGATGACACCTTTATGTCTCGATTAACAAATAGGTATATAAGATTTAATAATGTATGGCAATAGGTTCATCCCGTATTCCATGGGGCGTATTACTGGCGAAACGACGGAGTATTAAAATTCTCTGCCTGCCCTTTTAGGGAAATACAGGCGTGTATTATATAATGTGAGATTTAATCATTGTGTCATAGTTTGGGATAAGACAGCCGTGTTTGAGATATTCCAAAATAACCATGTGTAAGTAAGAAGAAAATGCATCTGTCCGTCTAGACGGGTACAGAATTCCGAAGACATATTTAAGATCATCAAAGAACCGAAGTCGGTCAACTGCATAGCCGATGTACAGGTCTCGTCCATACATCATTTACAACGATAAAGCCTTGCTCACAGTTACACCACGTTACATATACAGACTTATGCCGTATACAGGAACAAAGAAACATAAATTAAAATCCCAGAAGAGGTAGATAGCGGAATGTATCTACTATACTCCCACTATTTAAGAATTTGACTAAAATGTAAAACTCCTTTTTAATATTATTGCGTGTTAATTGGAGGTGATATTTAAGCCGTAATGACAAAGATTAACATCTCGAAACTTCCTACCTTGAAATTGTCCGTAATGTTCTCTTAGACGTGTCCATTGTTACCAACGTGGCAAACTATGGCCTCAACTGTTCTCGTTTTGTGAGAAGACCTGCAACCAACAATGGAACAATGAAAAGCGCTGATGACGATATTGACGGTGTTAACCGTGGTCTTGAAGGTCCAATTATGTACTTAATTCCATTAATTAGTGCATAGAAAGTTCATAATGTTCGACGTTCAATTATACACTATTTTGTACTAAATTAAGCTGTTTGTCTAAATATAGTAGCAACTCTGTTAATATCAATTAAATTACCTGTCTCATTGGTCGAGTGTTTGCAAGCGCGACTGCCAATTGGGAGGTCCTAGGTTCAAATCCCGGTTAGGATACTACTGAATTTTTCCAATTTGGAATTTCTAGTAGTGACGCGGAGTCTGGATCTGTGCCCGGTGTATGGGTAATAGGCTCACCGCCTTTTCCATGGGACTTAAAGGTAACGTGGTAATACACGGAAGTGAAAGTAACACCCCTTTGCTTACCTCTACGGGGATGACAGGCGTGATGTTACGTTTTTTATAAGAACTATGTTTACTGGATTAGAATTTCTTAAAGCCTCAGTAATTAGTAAGTTTGAATTTATTCATCTGTAAAGTTAATGAAAAACTTTCAACAACTATAATTATCATATTTTGCTCTACGAGTGGTTTATTTCTAATTCGGTGTATGCGTCATTCTTGGTTAACTTTACTAATAATATATTCTTCGAGAAGTCTAACATCAATGTGTCTGCAACCTTTAGGAATGCCAAATCAATCCATCGTTCTGAACGTTTCCTAGATTCTCAACGTTCTAATGAGCTCTAAGTAAATGATTTCCGTAGCGTGTACGTCTAACGCAAATAGAAAGAACGTGAATGATTAATGAAGAGCTCATATTTTGCGCAGTTAAATCGAGAAATTGGCCGTTTTCAATAATCATGTCTTTATGAGCTTAACGTAATAAGCGATCAGTATTATCGGGATGGTAAGGAAATAAAGATTTTTAAAAACGTAACGTACCCAAAGAGGTAGGCAGAGGAGAGTAGTACACTCCCACGTTTCACCAGTTACGTTTACGTCCCGTGGAATAGGTGGTGAGCCTAATGCTATTGCAAAATCGGTAATGAACGAATTTTATTAACTCACTCGGATCGCAGCAAGATGTGATGGGATAATAAAAACATGAGATCATCAGTTCCCGAATAATATAAAGCGATTACTCGTCGAGTGCCCTCGATTCTGAACTTCAGAATGCTCGCTATTCACTATAGGGTTGTCAAATAAGTTTATTTCATTTTCTTGTTTTCGTTCGCAGTTGCAATTTATTCTTTGATTCATTATAACATCACGCCTGTTATTCCTTATCTTTAAAATAAGACAAAATAAGATCTTATTCTTTTTAATGACAATAGAATCCCCCGTTAAGTTTTTCTGAAAGGTAGGTAACGGTACGAAATGGTAAGGAACGTAGGAGTGTTGCCAGCTGCGGGAACGATGTGTGCTAGTAAGTTGAATATTTTCTAGAAATTATGGTACAGGATCAAAGAAAAATCTATCTTGGAATGAATTTATAGGATATGAAGTTTTTTTGCTTCATCAAACAACCTGATTTTAATATCATTGAAATTTAGTTCTTTAAGCTATTGAATAATATTTAAAATGACAGCTGTCTAATATTGTAACATTTTTAGTTTTCTATAAAATAATTCATGAAATATGTAGATATTGATTTTATTTATTACTAATTGTTATAAGTGATTTCGTTTCCGCGAATTAATAATAAAATTATACTAGCAATTTATCTCGAATTGTTAATGTTAGAAGGTTATTGAAAGAATTTAAGTATCCATTCCTAGGGTTACAGTAATGTAATTACTAAACTACGTTCAAATTGATAATGAGTTACTTTTTCATTAAAATATTATTTTTAATTAGAAAATATTTACGAAGGATCGACAACCCTAGCGGTCAACTATTCGCGAATCGTGATTCACAATGCAACGCCGTCGGGCTCTCTCAATATAGAAAGCTGATTGTACTACAGGTAGAGTATTTTGGGAGTTTGCAATCTTTGCGTATTGTTTGCATATGTGTTTGCTAGCTAATACTACAATAATAACACGAATATGACTTACTTAACAATTTCTATTTGTATTATTGTAATTACATACATTTTCTATTACTAAATCTTAACGCCAGTTTCCTTCCGGGTAAGATAAAGAGAATAGAGTGCCAAATAACTATTCGTGGGACTTGACGTGCTTCTTAAATTATATATTTTAACTTTATAAGAACACGTATTAAAGAACCATACACTCGTAGGTTACCTAGATTTAATACGTCACTAGTTCATTAGTTCATTATATGTTTTAGTGCTCTGTATTCTAAATTAATTAACAAAGCATTGCGTTCCCTGAGTAGAGGAACAAAGGAAAGCTTTGTGACGCAACGGAAACTAAAACTCGAATAAACAATGTCCTCCCTATAACTCTTTTCTTATAAAGAGAAAAAGTCTAACTTTATCATAAACTCGTAATAAAATGAATGATACTTTGTTCCCCGCAAAAATTGCGCGGTAGCGAGCGTCACTTCGCTGTACATCGTTCATTACCATCTAAATACATCATGGTCACCATCATCACCATCGACCAATGTATCATTTCAGTAGTAGGCATGGGTCTTAATGAATATTAAGACCACAGTCTGTAATCCTTGTCAAATGCTGGTTGCAGATTTTTTTTGTAATGTAAAGGCGTGTATTTCAACACTACTCGAGTATCACGCCACTTATCCATTATACTATAAATAGAAATGTATAATACCAATAAAATAAAGGCTTTTATTTTCGCAAAATCAAGAACTAATTTCGTGGCAGAAGGAATTAAAAACTATACCATAATTTCTTATGCAATTTATATTACTGCGTTTTTCGCTCTCTTTATAACAAGTGATATATTTCAATCTTGAGAATTTTTTAAAACTGTAAATCTGTTTATACAATTTCAATTGTTTCAGCATCTGACCGTCCGCTTAGTTGGCTTAAATTTCATACGCGTGGTCGGGTACGTAATAAAATGGTGCAGTCAATTCTTTTAGAAATAGGTGCCATATATTTACACCTGTTACGATTACTCTCACACATATCCCCTTTGAATTATGACATAGTTTACACGAATGCATTTGATATGTTCTGCATTGCGATCTGAAAAATGTCTGTAATATATTTTTTTCACCGGCAATCAAGACCGAAGTCGTAAAAGTCAGTTGGAATTAACTTTCGCTGTCATGCCTGCCGGTCGTCTCAAGGGTGTTACGAACATCAGCGAAGGTGTCACCTATGAATAAAAGCGACAATTTTCATAAAAATGATACTCTGTATTTAGATTTATTTCTTTGGTCATCTACAATGGCAGTTATTTGTATTAAGTTAGCAGTAATTGATAGTCTATAATAAGATAAGTAGGTAAATGAGGAAGCGACCTTTACGAGTGGTGGGCACCGCTTCTGGAT
>DWME01006431.1:0-13662 GCA_018244795.1 Parelbella ahira ahira | reverse complement strand
GTGAAGTCTGCCAACCCGCACTTGGCCAGCGTGGCAGACTACGGCCTTAACCCTCTCAATATGAGAGGAGACCCATACTCCAACAGTGGAATGACAAATGGCTCGACTATTATTATTATTATTAAAATGTATAATGTACTGAATATTATAAAATTGTATACTCTTGTGTCAATTAATAATTAAATTAATGTTCCAGTAATATACATAAGTGTTAACTCTACGATGTTTGCGAATCTATTCACTTAGTCTGGTCCCACTCCAAGGAGGTTCTAATAGCAGATAAATCTCAGCAGAGCGACCGTGCGCCGGCCAGAGCATTACAACACACTTTCTCATACAATATTAATGGAAGCTGTATTTCATGTCACTAGATGCCAGCACTGACCTCTGAGGACAATTCCAGTCCAATTCTCTGCATACTGCAATTCGAGAACTATTATTTACGACCCTCCTTCTATTGTTATAGGGAGTTATCTTCGATGCTTGGAAAATAGTGTCAATTTTTTATAATTGCTATAATAAATAATGAATAATAATGTTTCACCTCACCACAGACAAATATTTGTTTCATGTGCATCTGTATTTGTTCTGTTGTAAAATTTTCAACACTGAGCATTTAAACCAACGTGTGTGTGTTCATATATACCATGTGTTTATTTGCTCCCTGATTATCACAGTACAGGTTTATCCTAGTGAGATCAAATGACTGTGTCCGATCGATCTTACAATACAATACAAATGAGTAAAAAACGCTTTGTTGTGCACCACATAAATTAAAATACAAAATACAAGAGTCAGCAAATCGAGTAAGAACAAAAGGCGGTCCTATCGCTGAAAGTGCGATCACTTCGAGACAAGACAGACAGATCTTAATATTATTATTATTTACCTTAATTTTTTTTCATGTTATAAAATATGAAATATATAACACGGTTATGTGACGTTAGGTATGACGCTCGTCGGCCCGAGCGTTTAACACAATATAGCGCGTTCTGTGTAATGTCCCACGTCCGCGAATGTCACCGCACCACGAGTGTGTCACCGTATCTGATGGATGACCATTTTGTCGCGCAATATCAGTCCAGCACGTACCCACTTTGTCTTGATAACACGACGTGAATACAACCGGGATGGTAGCTCACTTTCTATTTTATCAAATACGTTCCCGTGCGCCTGCGAATCCCCAATTGTTTGTTTCATGTTGTTCATCTGTAACAAATTGTTAAGTGTGCCGTCTTTAAAAGAACTTAAAATAAATAAAGACTGAATTTTGATCGGGTGCAAAGTTTTGAAACGCGAGTTTTAATATTGATATTGTCCACCTACACCTGGTAGTATAAATAAAATGAATAATTATCTCACTTTTATTCACCGCTGCATTCGCACTATTTCTCTCTCACAGTTAAAGTGGTTATTAACATGTTTGTTTACTGTCATTATTTCATGTTACGTTTACTTTATGTTCAGTAATTAATTAATATATACAGACTAATGGGTGTCTTTCATGAAACCCTCGCGCAGTCAACGCATAGAACAGGAAATTCGACGAGTAGCTATTAGTTTAAATATTTGCAAGGCGTTTCCACTAAGTATATACAATTAGTAGTAGTTGCCTATGGAGGCTTCAGTTACGAAACTGAATCAGGTGTATAAATAGAGCTATAAATATAGAAGAACCACGTGAAAATCGTCAACATCATCATCAGCCTACTCTCGTCAACTGCTGGACATAGGACTCTCGAATGGCACCCCGTTGAGCTCGACTTTCAGCTCTTCGCATCCAACCACGGCCAGCCACTTTGCGTATATTGTCACTCCACCTTGCTGGAGGGCGTCCTATGATACGTTTGTCAAGTCGCCATAAGGATAAAACAATAAATTTGACTGTCATTCCTCACTATATATAGCATAAGGGAAGTTTAATATTAATAGTAACGAAAGAATATATGTAAATACTGTCTAAAGTATCTGAGTGACGTGTAAATGTGAGTGCGTTGTAAAATAGTGCCGTTTACCATTGACCGCCTGGTCGCTGGCAGGCGGCAGGTAGCTAATGCGGGTGATAAATTATTACTGCAACGAAATGCGTCCATTAGCCCGTTGCAACACTAATTTAAATAATTTTCACGCGAACCACTCAGTCAGCAAAATCCGCCAACTAAAGCGTTTCACTATATAATATACATATAAAGCACTACGTGAGATGTAGTGACATCCATTTTATAATTAGATTCATTTTTGTCTATCGGGTATAACTGCATGATAATGTGGGCTTCAATTACCATCACATAATATAATGCTTGTTAAAATATTCGCCTAATTAATTTTTTGGTATAGGTTATTCAGTCACTTAGGCGGTTAGTTTCCTGGATGTGCCGGAAAACCGCATCCGTAACCTACTCATAGTTGGCGATAAGTTTATCATTTGTAACGTGTCAGCGCGACTGTACTGACAGCGTGACTGTACCTAGTGTCAGCGCAACTTCAATGTCGGCGCGACTGTACCGTCAGCGAGCCTGCACTGTCAGCGTAACTTTAATGCCAGCGCAACTATACCCGCCGTTGACACGCCGCCGCAAAACGCATACATTTGTGTGACAATAGTTGAACGGAAATGTAGTCAAGTTCTATTAAATTACCTACAAACTACGCCTTCAGTGCACTGCCGTAATCACGTTGAGAATATGTTAATGCAATAAGTTGTCTTCGAGTTTCTCGGAACTAACCTTTTGGTTTCAACGTTCTTCGGGACATTTAATATCTGTAACTGTTATGATGTGATAATTCTCATGTTGAATGTATAACATCCGTTTTTTTGCTCTTGTTTTATGATTGGCATTAGATTGCTTTGCCATTGAAATGTTCTACACACGTTGCCATGTTAGTTGACGAAACCCTTGACGCAATACCCGTCTCATTATCGCTACATGGAACATCTTTAGAGCGTATCGTTCAGAATTTAAAAGTAATTTCATATTAATGAATTTAGAGTCAATATAATTGACAAATCGTGATGGAACTGCTTTGATATATCACCTTGATTTTTCACATTGATCTTTGTTTTGTCTAAAAAGTGGTTACATGGCAAACGTGGAAATGAATCATTTTTTTACTATCGAAATGAAAAGCCAACCTGCCACTCGCGTCGCTCCTCGAAGCTTCACAAAAGTGCAGAAAAAATGTTACAAAGAGCTGTGCTGGGATCGGTTATTAGCGCTGCATGAAATATACACACTGTTCATTTTTCACATTCATTAACCTTTTGAAGTTTTCCGAGTACCTACTGGTTAAAATTCGAAGATGAAATATATTTCTTCTCAATGAATGTTTTTGTGATAATTTCAGCAAACGGTGTCCGTAGGAACGTTCCAGAAGCAGAATTTAATTTAAATCTGAAGTTTTAACAATATTCTGAAAATTGTATTGCGTATTCATTATTATAATGTTCCCTTCGTGTACGTGTTGTGCTATATAATATCTTTGAAAGTATTAAGACTATAAATGGAATATTCGATGAGAAATAAAAGGCTTAAACCTCCTTAACAATGTCGAATGTGACTCACGAAGCGGAGCTACAGAACTCTACTGGTTCCGTGCAATATATAGAAAAGGTTCCGTGGAATATATAGAAAAGCAGGTCACGTGAAGCCACGTGACGCTCAAACAATATCCGAATCTGTTCCAGATTTTCTCGACGATGTGTTAAAATTATTCTCCCATTTCAGCCGGAACTCCGTCCGATCTACAATTTAGCATTCACTGAATTTCACATTATAGGTAATTCGATTTGCTTGTATGTGAGACACGATTGACGCGAGGATGTTCTGAAAGGTTCCTAGCTTGCGGGAAGCCCGACGTGCCATGTCACTGTCACAGCCGGAAGTGGAGACGACCTAACGTAGAATAAGCGGTTGGTTTCCGTGTTTAACCGTGCATTAAGAGTAAATAGAGAGATCTGATAGTAAACATATCAGGGGTAGATCGATCCGGAAAGTGAATTATAGAATATTGTTAAAAGCAATTACATTGATTTCCTGTGTAACGCTCGGAGAGAAAAATGAAAGCTCGGCAAGTAGAAACGAAGCAAAGTGTAACTTGGTTTAAGTAACATTATCAAACACGTAACAACTGTTACAAACGCGGTGAAAAATTGCAAAACGCATTATACATAGTATAGACATATATATGGTAAATAGAAATTTTCGGATAAGCTGAACATTTACATTATTTTTATTACACATTTACATTATATAACATAAATTAACATGTACGTTCGTAACTTGATAAGAATTACAGCCAACACGGCAAAGAAATCTTCAAAACAGAACGTTCTTGAAGGACCTATTCGTAGCGGATACTAACTCGGAATACTCGTATCGTTTCATACCGTGAGTTTTGCAGTATAAAGTGCCAACAATAGCACGCAAGGCTATCGTTTGTCTCGATCATGGGGTAATAGAATTATTAACCCCCTGAAGACTGGAGGGCGGCCTTCGAGGGGACGGCAATAATTCAATTTGGTTGGAACATGTATTTTATTATCATAATCATGCGGCGGCGACGCGTTGTCGAATTCTGTCGATAAGGTGCGTACACACTTGCTACGTCGCAATTTTACGAGACAACATGAAATTCAGCATTTTATACCTATGTACGATTATTTGTGCATGTACTAGATTAACTCACATATGTTTTTCGGCATGATTCGACTAGTTTCGGACCTATACGAGGTCTTTCATCATGAGATCCCGTTCATAATACTTTTATACGTATGTATGTGTATATTTGATATAACACATTAATAATATACCTTTCCCAAAGGTCAGATGAGGAACATCTACACAGCTAATACACTCCCACTATTCACAGGATATGTTATATTTTTTATTATGTAATATGAGGTAAACCTGTTGCTGTTCATCGAGCACAAATCCAAACTGGGAATTTCAGCTGAGATATGAGAGCTGCCTTATAATACTTTGTCCGACACGGAGATCGAACCCAGCACCTTTTGCGCAACAGCCGCGCATCCCACCGCTTGACCAATGAGGCTGTCTGTTTACATGCATATGTATCAGAATTTGAACCGAAAAATGATTATAATTTTTGTAAATGAGTAAACTCATAAAGGGGTAAAAATTTGGAAATGTGTTGGTAATTATATTTACAATAAACTACATATATTTTAACACACATAGCCTAAGACTTTTCAAAGCAAGAGGGAGAACACTTTTCCTAGGCATGCGTGTTCCGCAATTAGGCGGGCTCGGGGCGAAACGCTACTCTATCTAGCTTATATAGCTTTCAAAAATAAAGGCGAACTGAGAACCTTTTTTTTTTGAAGTCGCTTAAAAAGTATCTGTATCACGCGGCTATCCGATGTGGTCGCGCCCGCGGCGTAGTCGCGTGTCTGGCGGCGAGTTCAGCGAGCTGGAATATATATGAGCGCATTGCTTCCATCTGCTTGTCGTGTAAACTTTATTTTCTCCCCTCTCATTCTATTGGCTAAAATTAAGAACATTAATGGAGTTTCTATTAGGTGAATTCGAGCAATTTGGAGGAGCGTAACACGATATGAGAATTTAGAAAAAAATGTGTCATGGCAGCCCGAAGTAAAATTTGCTGACCTGCTAGTACGAGATATGCCAGTAGGTATGACAATAGTATAATGTGTTGCATAGTCAATATCAATTAACCGGATTGTTAGGTACTACGCTGAAATAATAAATATAAAAACTACATGTTGAACGGAAACCACATACTAATACAAATTCATTCACCTATAACTCGAGATTACTTTCTCTACGTCGATCGTAAGCAACCTGGCATGATAATATAATAATAGTAATGTTTTCTTCTGAGTTATTGAAGGTTTTAAAACGAAATTTCAAGCAAGAAACATTTTAAAACACCAACAAGTTTTCAAACGAAATTTAGTTAACATCGGCTTCGGCTTACATCATTATTGAAAGTACTCGGTAATTTGAACAATATGTGGCCAGGCCTTTGCTGACGCTTCGGATGACCACGCGCGAGTCAAGAGTGAAACGCGTAATCGCGAGATTAGAATCGCATATAACCTATGTATATGGCAACTTTACTGATGCAAATAAACACATATAACAAAGTTAGAAAAAATATTCTCCGCAAATTGGATTTGTGACTTTTTTGTTGAACCTCTCACAAAACAACTGATCAGCGTTAAGTTCCACGCTGTGTCAGATACCTAGCTAGTAGCTCAGTCAGGACACGTTCGGGCAATAACAACTTCTTTCATTTGAGTTGATTTTTATTTTGGTACCGAAATAAAAGGAAGCCACTTGAGCTCAGTTCCGACAATGAAATGTGCCTTGGAATTTGGTTTTTACTTGTACCGTTCTTTTCAATTTTTTGAGATATCGCGGTTTACGAAGTCGCTAATAAAAAATAGATTTTCTAGTATTGAATTAGTCATCGTAGTTATAAATTAGTCCTTGTAGTATTGAGTTCGTCATTGTAATATTGAATCAGTCACTCACATCTCTTCCTATTTTTATAGGTCGATATAGTGGCTATACTTAAATCTTTATAATTAACAGCAATAATATCTCTTTGAAGGTCATCAGTATGGTATTGAAAGCAAAACGATATTTGAAGGTAATGTGAATTGATATGACAATGTTGTGGGAAAGTTCTGAATTAATGAATGACTTTACAGTTTATGTCATATTGTGTCATAATTCCCGGTACAGTTATGTTTCACACTGAACCAAATTTTATGCTGATATAACAACCTAGTTGTATTTATCTAAAGGGGTAGGCAGAGAATTAAACGCTCTATACACCAGTTAATTAGTTGAAACAGATATAGCTTAAACTTTGATAATGAGCCTGTAATGAAATTATTTCGGGCTCAAAAAGAGTTAACATTTACGTTCCGGTTACGATAGCCCAAGTGTTTTAATGAACGCAGTGAAATTGGACTGTTAGAGCACCGACGCGGTCGCGGCTAGCGGCGGAATGTATGAATAATGCATGCCGTTGGACGGAAAATTGCGATGGTGACCAGCGTGGGCTAGTGAGCGATTGAAATGAGTGGTGTCGTATTGTCGCCTGTCTGGATTTGGTGTTGGATTTTAATTGATTTCAGTTAAAGCTTTTTACTTAGATTTAAAAAGTATCTTTAGGTTTCGTCATCATTAGCCTAAGTCCACTGCTGACTTAGACTATCGTGAGTGGTTTTTACCCATAATCTAGATAACGCAGAGCACGGCTTCTCGCACCGCCTATGCTGCTGCAGGTAGGCGGCAGCCCCGGTTTCACTCGCCTCTTACGAGTCCCTGGCATTCCGGCATGGGGTCGGGGGATGTAATCTTTCTCCGCTCCGACACGGATGCCTTCTTCGCCCCGCTACCTATATCTTAGGTATATTGCTACGTAAACGAAAGTTGTTCATTTTTGGTCATTTATTATGTAAAAAGCGGAAGCAAACTGACAACATACGAAAGTATGTATGCTGGTTTTATCACATTTGGAACAAAGTGAACTTAGTAGAATGAAGAGAAACGAAATCGCTTTGAACAAGTTCAATGCTCTCCGAGTTAAGATTAATTGAATTCCAATTAATTACAGAGTAAACAGGTTGAATTCCATCGCTTTACACAAAATTGTACGAATTTCGACAACAAGCGATACCAGTACATGAAGACAGAATTTGTACACTACACATATTCCTACTTATAAATCTGGGGAATACGCTTAATGAATCTTTTTTTGATTTATTTCAGGGGGACGACAACATTCAAAAAATTTCCAGTACCTTGGGAGAGATACAGAGTTACATTAGCCTTTTAAAACAATAAATCAATCTCGGTGCCCGCTGTGCTCGCGAATAACAGGATTGCGGGGTCTCCAGCGGGGTTCCTACAGGTCCTATTGCATAATGCCTCATACCACGCCCTCCGGTACTCACGATATTATGCCGCCACCCATGCCGTCGTCCTTCTCGGGATTCCTAGCTCAACATTTTAAGTTCCCTTTATAGCTGTTCACAACCCTGGACGCCTTCTTTAGTCATACCGTAGCTCGTATTCTAGTCCCGAGATATAGGACAACGCATTTATACTGTGTCATAGTTTGGATCATTTACGAGTTTCAGGACCTGTTGGATTTTTGTAAATCGTGTCTTAAATACCAAAACACAAATTCTTCAAAAGATTAAAATTCGCTCAGAAACGATAGTTGCACAACAAACTCAAGACACCACATCGCTCCCCACCTGCATGTTCAATTTTAACAAAGTATCGCGCATACTGTATACATGAGACGTAAAATATCGTTTGGAATTCTTCAAGTGGCGAGCGAGGCAACAAGGATTAAATGTCTGTCAGAAATGTTTCTGGAAATTTCGAGTAGCTACCGAATAATTGAAAGATGCCTTACTTAATTGTTTGCTACTGAACGTTAGTTATTTAATTATTTTTGGTTAACGTTAACTTAGCTTGACCGTTTCCTTTTGGGATACACATGTTCAGTAATACAGAAAGGAAAATTACATTAAGTTAGATAGTGTTTCCATTGATCTCCAATCTGCATGCCTTGCGTGAAGATTATACTCATGAATACCCTCTGCAAAGAGAGGATTATGTCCAACTGTGAACTGAAAAAGATTGATGATGATATACAATATCGAAATTTTAAAAAAGTACTCTTAAAATGGCGATCTTTAAATAATGAAACAAAATCACATCGTTTATAATTATAATGAGTAAGAATCATTTGTGTTCGATATAAATTGCATGGATGTGTATGGCCGCGCGGCCCTGCGGCGCGGCAACGCCGCGCTGGTATTGTCTGAACGGGCTCTGCGCTCTATCCGTTGAAACCGTCGCACAAAACGTTTTTAGATAATGCGGTGTTTTGTTGTATTCACAAAAGATGACATGAATATTTAAGTCGCAGTACAGTTTGTTTTTAATAAAAACGTTTTAAATATTTCATTTCGAGAACAGTTTTACTGAATAAGTTACCCGCTCGCTTGTTTCAGTTTATAGTTTCCTGTTTTAAGTCCGCTTTTTAATGCGTTTTTTTTAATGTCCACGGTAGTATTTCCGAGATATCATGATATTTTATAATGCCATCGTAATGATCAAATAGGTGTTGAGGAAGGCCAAGATATATTTGATTTAAGCAAATAAATCGGGCACTGGCTTGTACAGGAATCGGAAGTCGCCGATAACAGTGTTAGTGTATAAAGATAGTGACAATGTAGGGACTCACGTCGCGTCGGGTCTATAAGAGTAGATATATTTGGCATTCGGTGCGCTCTGCTCTCAGTAAGTGATTTGACATGACGATATAAAATTGTAATAAAACCTTATGTAAAACTGTCATATTTATACTGTATAAATTGAAAAAGTATAATATA
Organism: Parelbella ahira ahira; assembly: GCA_018244795.1. NCBI lineage: Eukaryota > Metazoa > Arthropoda > Insecta > Lepidoptera > Hesperiidae > Parelbella > Parelbella ahira. The sequence goes on along the minus strand of DWME01006431.1, from coordinate 4,256 downwards.
TTTTTGTATTAATTCACAGGAATCTTTCGTTCTATACAAATGTTATTCTTTACAATAAAAATTTTACGTATTAAAGTAAATTATTTAACGCCACATACTACACTAGACAGCGTTTTATTATTTTACACGTTAATTAGGCAAAAACAAAACCGCTAGGTTAAGCACCGAAAATCGCACTTTTGAATCAAAGTTAGTCCTTTTGATTTTAATAAAATAGTTAAGTAGTAGAGTCTTGTTTCATAACTGTGGAGGCGTAAGTTGGGGCGAGCGGTTGTTGCGGTGAGGGCGATGCGCATCACACAGTAGGTAAACACTCGTAATGATCAAACGTTCCCCACCAACCGCACGGAGAGGTTCTGTCGTGGTGTTCTAATGTAGAGTCATATGACAGTACATGTAGAGCTATACAAAGGTAGCGTTCAGGCCGCACGGATTGTTCGCTGGTAATTAGTGCTTTCGCTTCTGTTATGTACAGGTAATGATAGTAGTTTCAGGCTGCGGTGAACATATTCCTACTAAGGCTCTACATTGAATAATGTATGATGAGAACTGTTATACACAATTACAACATGCGTACAACAATGCATGCATGTAAGCGTGCATACCAAATGCATAACATAACATTACGCCTGTTTTCTCCGAAGGGGACGGCAGAAAAGTGTACTACACTCCCACGTTTCACCAGTTACATTTACGTTCCGTGGTGAGGCTATTGTCGTACATTGGACAAAAATTCAGACTCTGAATGACTACTAGAAACTTTAAATTAGAAAAATCCAATAATAACCCAACCCGGCATTTGAACCCAGGACCTCCCGATTGGCAGTCGTACTTGCAACCACTCGACCAGCGAAGCAGTCAACACCAACGCATAACATAGGGATATTTCTTTAATGGAATATTTGAGACATGAATATGACACAAAGGCACATGCCATCCATGAATATGATACAAAAGCACAAGCCATGAAGCCACCAGCCATACGGCAAGTTTCTTTACAATACCTCATTAGTTTTGAAGACTGTTAGACTTAACCTAATTAAATATTGCTAATTATAGAAACGTTACTATGGAGTTAAGTATGTAGGTAGTAGCAAGTAAGTCCTGTTGTATTTGATTGTCAGTGCTGAACAACCAGGTCGTCATAGTCATTTACTAATGGTTCTAATTCTATTCTATTGTAATGGTTCGTCCATTGATACATCCATTTGCCTTTATGAGTCCATTGCTGGACAAAGAGCTTCCGTAATCAGCACCACTCCACCCGATCCTAGGCCTTCAGACGTCAGACCATATATTAGGAAGGCTACCCATGTTTCTCTTAGAAACACGTGACCACCACCTTTCTTTCCCGTACCTCGTAAGTTCTTTAAGCGATGTAGCCTGCCCAATGGCCACTTTTATACTATGGTTATAACAGATTAAAAACGACAGCTGCAAGCTCTCGTAGAGTTCGTGAAAAGTATTGATTACAGCTACGTACTGAAATTTTAACTCTAGCTATAAAAATATTACCAAGCACTAGTAAAAGTGTAAAAAGTTGAAACCAAATAAAAAAGAATGTACTGCAGCACACAAAATATCATATAACTTCGTTATTCCGAGAATAGGAATGGCAGACTGTTTCGTTCCGGCCGACATTAAATTCTGCTTCGATTAAAAATGCTTTTTCGTTTTGCCGTGTCGCTGAGCTGACTGCTTTAGACGGCAACGCGTTAAGTTTATACCATGGAATCATTGTTACTTACATTTTAATACCCCTGCGGAACCTATGGGATTTGTTTGAGCTATATTTTAGTTGTGTGTTTTTCACGACTTCATTTAAATCACATATCAGTAATTACTACTTTTACTAATATATTTTCTTAATATGTTTTCAACAGATTTATAACGCTTCTCGTTATGTTCTCTAGCGGCTAAAACTGGTACATTACTGCTACGTATGCAGGGAAACTCCCGATGAACAAAATATGCATCGTTCACACTGTTATTAAAAAATTTTTTTATGCAACTTTTGATCATGTTCCTTTGCGGTGTTAACTACGGAGTAGTAGACAAACGTCTAAATTCTGGTCAGCGTTCTCTGCTCATCTACTGTATGTCACCCACTGTACATAGGCGACTTTCGAGGTACATTTTCGTAGTTCTTTCTCATGTTATGATAGTCGTAAAAGTCAACATTTCGATAATTTTGTGTGCATCTAACTTCACGGCGTATTTTATTCCAAGCGTGTTGATGACGAAGTCTTAACATTCCATTCACGGTAGTCTAATAACTACATAATAATATGGAAAGGAATTAGTCGCATACCATAACGCCAGATAGCTTTAATTAGTTAATTATTTGTTCTTGGAGCAATCACATGATTAATTGATTCATTCGTCCTCAGAGCAATCAGTTTGTTATACTCAGTTGTATACCGACGTGTAGGGAAACTTGGTAGTGTCGATACATATCATGATTATTACATCATTAATTTCAGCTTCTACGATACGTAATATTGACTTGTATAATCTGTGAATCAGAGAACAAAATGCGTTATGATTTTAATAATCAAATGTATTTGAGTTTTCGTTCTTACATGTAAATTACTTTTTAGTTGGAAATATTTACAAACGTGTAACTATCAATCAGAAGGCTCCGTTCTGTGTTCTCTAACTGCGTTCATGTATGTAGGGCGTTATGAGTGACTGTGTTTGATGTAAGCAGCACGTCAAATTTATAAGGATAGATATTTTGGCACTTAGTGCTCTCTGTCAGCAATGTACATATCTGGCGTGAGGGTACAATAATAATAACTACGATTTTAAAGACTCGTCATTAGATTCGATACAGCACAGATAACAGTAAAATTGAGTCTCGAACAAACCTGTGGATCTAATTAATATTCATGTAACACGGTCGCAACGTTGGGCCGCGGCGAGGTGCGGCGAGTGTCGAGACGTCAAGTGTGCTTGTCTGCGAAGTGTTTTGAATAACAAACAAGTAAAGGTAAATATCTAGATTATAACACCTAAAACGATAAACGCAACCAACGGGCCATTAACGTGTTGGAAACGATCTCGTAGTTAAGCAATTTTGTCAACCTGGTATTGATCAGCGTGGTACAGCATGGACTTAAGCATTCTGGTGTTGAGAGTGGACCAGTCTAACTGTACAACGACTAAATAATTGATGTTGGTGATGATGATGGTGATATATTTTCAAGTCTCAGTTTTCTAACCAGATTAAATTTTCACACAATTAGTGCATTTTTCATGCCAGCTATTAAGCCTGCGATGTCCCATTTCACCTTGTTTATCAATTTAAGGCACATTCATTTACCTTGGGACCAATTCCTGTTCTTTGAGTTGCAAAAGTTGCTTAGATTCATCTTCATTATATATAGCTATTATAATATGTATATGTACATAAAATATGCCAATAAAATCAAAATAGCTGGAGACTTTAAAACATGAATCATACATATGAATACACGCACGATAACAGTGTACTATACTATACAAAGTATATGCTATACAATGTACTATAGTATGTATGTACATACTACATACGAATAGTGTAGCGCCAACCGTTATAGAGCAACCAATACAATTGCATATTTCAGGCCGCTGTCACAACCGACCAGATCATTTCACGTAATGCAATATTGACTATCAGCAAAATTGATTGCATTAATATGCAAAAAAATTCATGAAATTGAAATTTTCTATATAAAACAAAATGTTTGATGTACGCGATACGTGGCCAAGATAGAAGACAGTTTAAAAAGATAATAAATTCATATCGGAAAATTGTCTTTTAATTATTTTAAAACAACTAAGCTATCATAATACAGGGCAACGTTTCCGCGGTTGTGGTCTCCAGCCCTTTTAAACTACGTATTGGATTTTGATGTGGTTCTGACCGCGGTTCAAATAACTTCGTGCGTACCGCTAACACATTCATATAACTACACATTGTAACACACGAGTGGCTTACACACACTGTACAATGAGATATATATAATAATATAATATAATCGATCCATTTATCATTCCACTATTGGAATACGGGTCTTCTCTCATATTGAGAAATTCAAGGACATAGTCTGCCACGCTGGCCCAGTGTGAGTTGGCAGACTTCACACAGCTTGTACTGTAATACAATCCCACGTGACTAGTGACGGTTTTACGTCTCATTATGGAGTACCTACTTAGTGAGCCTAGTGAAAGGAACCGGTCAAAATTCAGACTCCGCGCTTCTACTAGAAATT
>DWME01006430.1:0-13662 GCA_018244795.1 Parelbella ahira ahira | reverse complement strand
CAGTTACGTTCAAGTCCCATGGAATAGGCGGTGGGAATATTGCCATACACCCGGTACAAAAATAAGTCTCACATTGTTTCAAAAAGAGTGTGGTAGTAAACCAGCAGCAGTTGTTCAGAAGTTGGAGCTGGTCGCAACGGCGCTTCTGCCAGAGGTATGGTGCAGCGATTACTATCCATAGCGCCGGTCCTGTGATAAGTAGAGTTGCAAACACCAGAGGCCAAACCTGCAAGAATACGCACAGATTCGGTCAGGAGTGTTCGTAAAGGTGCAGCGTAGGAGAATCACTTGGATCTCTAGTACTCTACTATACAGTAGAGTCAATGTGTTCGAATATCTCTCATATAAAATTTTAACTATGGGATATGTGTTTTACGTAAACATTCACTAATAGTAACAAGCAGTCTTAATAGAAGTATTATTTAATAAAATAGTTAGTAAATAGTTTCTTTGTACCTCCCACCGAAATGGTCTTATGATGGCTAATGTTTCGCTCAACTTCGCTGGAGCGTGTGTCAGGAAAGCTCCTGAATCGGCGAGAGTAAGAAAAGAGAATTCCACTGCTTGGAGCCTTTCCCAGGTCATCGTGACGTCGCCAATGAAGAAATCCGCCTTCTGATGTTTTAAAATGTGAAAAAACTGATGTTAATTTTGTGTTGCATACAAATAATAAATGTTAAACTTATTACAAGTAAAACTGTTTTAATTAAACTGCCACTGACCGAAAACTAATTACCGGTAATATTTATAAGAATAATTGTTACCTGTTGGTAATTAATTTCATAATTAATTCAACGTAAATCAGGTAGTCTCACTGCTTGCAAGGTAAGGTAAATTACAAAACATTTTAATGCAACTCTAAATGCACTAACGAGAATTGGTAATGGTAATAAATATTGGATTCTTCGAGAACGTTCGAAAATTTCCAATTATTGACTTTTAAGTATTATCGTTTCGTTTCCATTGGTTCAAATACAACGCTATTACAGATTAAAATTGACATGTTAAACAATATTTTTATAAATCAAAATCCTAGTTCTATTGAATAGAATATTATTCCAAACGCATTTCTCCGAAAAGAAATAGTTTTATTTCTAAACAATACGAGTATCTAACGTTTCAAACTTGTTCGATTTTGTATTTACGAGTATCAAACGAGTATCAAACGACTGTATTTACGAGTATCAAACAATACGAGTATCTAACGTTTCAAACTTGTTCGATTTTGTATTTAGCAGATATTTATTAATTACAAAACTTACGCGTTTCCAAATCAGTCCAAGGGTCCCTTTGAAAGTCCCGTTTCCAGAAATACTTGAGCCCTGGCTTCGTTCTGGGGGATCGTAGTATCTGTATCTGTGATCAAAACAAATACGTTCATTGTATTTATGTTCACGCAATAAGAAATAGTCAAATATACTGTTGTCCTAAAATGTGTTTTTCTAGGAAACAATTACGATTCTTATCTTCAACGCATTAATATCGCAGTTTTGATTCCCCCATTTATTAGTTACTCAAAATGTTTCACCCTATTTCTTAAGATTAAGAGATTTATATCACAATTATCTAATAAGTATCATACATTTATTATGTTAGGAAAGAGTTTACTTAAAATTCAGCTTCTTGGCTAAAAGCGCCAGCAACTTGTCATCTCGACCACCAGTCACGTTGACCGTTGAGTCATTTTGGTACTGAACGAAATGCCACGGCGGAGCCTGTTATAAAAAAAATAATTTTATTATCCATACATATAAGGTGGACAATTCTGTTCGTTAGTTACGTATAAACGCCTCCATTGATAACCGATTTTAATGAAATGTGATATGGAGATAGTTTAAGCCTTTAGAAAATATACAATGATTTTGACTTTTCAAAAGATCGTATGAAAGCTCTGTAGGTTCTCGTGCGAATTAAAACGAAGATTGAAATTAGTGATGTACATAGTTATGAAACCATATTTAAAAAGTACTTTGGAATTTTAATCGTTATCCAGTATCAAAACATACGTGCCTTTTGATTTTCGTTACGTAAACTTACTTAGTTCTTAATTTGGGCTTCATGAAACGGTTGGGTCTAGGGATCATAATCTATTTGCGGTGGTAACTATAATTGATTGATAGTGTCCGCAATGATTTATCGGTTCGACCTGGAACTCCTTTAATTCTAAATAATATTTTACATATGTATAAATGGTCAACTTCATGAAAGTTCTGTATGATAAGTATGTACTCGTATTACTAACGCTCACCAGACTTTTGTTACTTGCGACGAAAAGCCCATGTCTAGAGAATAAGCGTCATATAATTAAGACAGTTCGTAAGATTCACTTACATGCAGTACGGGAACATCGAACACTCTTCCCTTAAAGTTGTGATACACCTTGTCAGCGGGAGGCAGGAGTGGTGACTTGTACAAACGACCTGACCACCAGTTTACTAAAGACAGATGGTGAATACGATTGGGTGTCCCCTGGTTGTAGTATACCCGGAACCTGAGAACACAGCATCAAGATTCATTGGCGTGGGTTTAAGGTTTTATTCAATCGGGAATAGGGAATGTAATAATAGAATAGGTGATGAGTACAAACATATATTGGCATACACTAGGCACAAATCTAAGCACTCCTTCTATATCCGGTCACCTCAACGAGAAAATCTAAGTTAAAAAAGTCGAATAGTTATAGGCTTGTTATACGTACATACTCATCTATTAAAGATAAAGATACCTTTATCATTTTAATTAAACTCGAGCTGATTAAACTGTACGTCAAACCCGTAATTAATAAAAATTCTTACTTTCTGCCTACACCTACATATATTATGTTTCCTTTATGAACAATTTTGTGCAGGATGTGTTGAAATGACACGATTTCCTTTTCATTTCTATACAAAGTTATTGACGATTTCGATGATAATTTATTGCTATTAACGAGACGCTAACGAGTGGGCCGCACCGCCGTCTCTTGACAAATAATAAATGTTTCCAAATCTGTGGCATAACGGAAATACGTAAATAACGTAATTGCCCGGGGATATGCCACCTTTGTGACTATTTCCAGCGAAAGGCAACTGCTATTAAACAAATTTGTATTTTGTTTTGAGGGTTGTCGGTCCACGTGTATACTTAAGGCAACCATCTTAGTACTAAAGAGGAGAAAGGCACATGAGACCGACCTCGATCAGTAATACTAATTGCGCTCACCCTGACACACTCAAAATAATGTTACTAACAATTCTATTTCTGCAGTCCTGTTATCAATGTGTATTAACCGATTTTCTTAGTAATACGTAATAGGATTTACAGGCATTTACAGTCCTATTAATAGAATCTAATTCGAGGTCATTTGCACATGTCTATGGACTCAGGCAGCGGCCACTGCTACTCTCTTTAAATGAAAAAAAGGACCTCGTAGTAAACAAAATCTTCTTGAGTTGCAATATTGACCGTAGGAGACGGTGACCATTTAACATCAGGTGGTCGTATGCTTGTTTGCTGGGCTAAATATAATAAAAACAAGCTACCGTCTCATTTAATTACTTATGCATTTTGATGTCAAAAAATTTTTTATATGTAAAATATTGGTATACCCTAAGTTTTAATACTTTTGTATTTAAAGAAATTAAAATCGTTTACTATCAAAATTATATAAGAATTAAAAATCGATATCACATTTACTAAATTCCACCCTGCTAGCGTACGTACCTAACGCTTGATTGCCAGTACCGAATTGAGTATTTTTTAAAATTACATTTCTCCCGCCAGAACTCGCCAAGACTTTCGAATACAACGCTTCGAACAATCACGTGCCGTGTAATTCGATTGAGCCGAATGCCGATTGTGAATTGGCCGAAACATATTTTATGAGTGCCAAAGGAAATAATGATGGTAAGTAATCAAAAATGCATGTTCACGTACTCGTTTAAAGTACAACATAATAATAATAAATACCACATTAAATCTTCACCCTTACACTATTTTGGCGAACTTCGCGCCATTTTCAATTAATTGGACTTATCGTAGACTTATTATTTCTGTAAATTAGCTACAGAAATAATATTATTTATGTCTGTGAACTAAATAAAAATACCACGAGCCTTACTTTAAATACGAGTACTACCGTAAATCGCCTTTTATTTTATATTTTACCACAACTGAGACAAGACACGTAAATGGTATTTTTGAATAAGACCCGTTTACCGTCAGACTAGTATTTACCAAATAGGAAAGACATTTGCGACGTGTGACAATACATTGAAAAACCACATTGACATATAAACGTCTATAGTTCTATACAAAATAGGTAGGTATTCTAGCACTAAATGATAGAGTACTATATAATCTACATAAACACCACATACCAAAAAAAATTAATACGTCGTTAACATATCGTCATCTGTCAGGTTGGGAATCGAACTTGGGACTTCAATCTTGGGATGTCAATTCATATCGTGACCATCATTAAACCAAGAATAAAATACTGAAATAAATATGATATTCAGCTGCTGTTCAGGCATAAATATGAGTTTTAGTTCCTGTTCAGGCTGAAACCCGTTTCAGTGGGACGCCTCCGCTACTAGTTAGGTAATCATTTCACTATTGCGGCATAGTACAATTATCTAGTTAAGCGCGGTGATTTATGGTGTGGTTTAACCATATTGATTTATCGGTCGTTAACTCTTTAACATAGGTTATATCGTAATTAACCCTATTTGCAAAATACATTAAACGTTTAAGGCTTAATTTTAGCTGGTTAATTTGTATTTTGACTTTTTTTTTTTTTTTTATAATTACACCGGTATGGTTTTATTTATATATATTTATGTGCGACATGTACGAAAGATTTGATGTATTACTTGTTTTTATTGTTATATGAATATAGAATTTAATTATTTATTTTTGGATGTATAAATAATGTCGAGTAGTTGCAAGCGAGACTGCCGATCGAGAGGTCCTGGGTTCAAATTCCGGGTCGGGTGCTATTGGATTTTTCTAATTTAGAATTTTTAGTAGTGACTTGGAGTCTGGAATCGTGTCCGGTGAATGGCAATAGGTTCACCACCTATTCCATGGAACTGAAACGTAACTGGTGAAATGTTGGAGTGTACTACACTCCCCTACCTACCCCTTCGGGGATTACAGGCGTGGTGTTATATTAAAACTAACATTTTAATACATATTTAAGTAGAACAGTGCCTATTCTTCCTATGTGAAATTTCCCGTGTAAAACATCAGAGCACACATTTATATCAACAATATATTGACATCAACTCGTTGATGAACTTTGCCTTATATTCTTTCTCATAAATATTAAAAACATATCGTCATAAACATGTGGGTAACCGTGATAAACAGAAAGATGTTATTATTAAAACTTTTCTGAAGCCTTCGGATTGGAACCAAAGGGTAAGAGTAAAAAAAAAGATCCGTACACACTAGTCCGAGGGTTGGTGATGACGGCGACCCGCATTGCTTCTTTTATCGTGTGCAGGAAGTTTTCACTGACGTTTCCATGAGCCCAGTAGAACATGTACAGGATGGAGCGATGGATCAGATTTTGGGCTGTCAACTGTACATACATTATAATTATGATGCATTAATAAGTTATTATAGTATAGTAACGAAGGGCGATCTTAGTGTCTAATTACATCATTTATTTGTCATGTGTATTCATTGCCGCAATTAATTATCTATTATTTAGAAGGCAAACATCTTAGATATAAAAACATGTAGATATAGTACACAAAACTAAATTCAACTTTCAATCATCGATTTGTTATATTCATAGAACCCTATATCAAGGATAATTGCTTGAAAGGACCATTAATTTATGTACAGTAAAATACGACTTCTCTGTGCAATTTATCACTTTTAGCTTCTTATGGCAACTGCAATCTTAATATTCAATGTGACTATGATATTGAAGGTGTAGATGTGGCAACACCCTAACGACATTGTTACCTCTGACAGTATTTTCTCGCATTCATAAGGCTCGCACAATATTAGACTCGTACGCGCGTCCGACGTGTCTAAACCGACTTTAAGAAATTTGTAATACTGAAACAGAACAGTAATATGAAGCATATATTACATATGGAGGAAACACATTTGTAAGGATCTAGATTTTTGGCATTCGGTACTTCCTGCTTACACTGTAAGCGACTAAGCGTGATGGTATAATAGGTAATAATTATTACATTACTTGTAAAAAATTTCATTAAAATCTTTTTACATCACTAATAACGTATGGAGTGCTGATGATGACGTTGATGAGCGCTAACAAAATTTATATTACCTTTGTTATTTTCTCTAACGAAGTAAATTACTTACCTTGTCTTTGTTCACTGTCGTCGTCATGTCTAAATTGACGACTTGTATATTATAAGCGTTGAGTAGACACATCAGCTGAAACATGTCTTGCGGCCTGTTTACAATAGAATAGAAGAGAACAGATAGGAATATTGTAAAAAAATAGATAAGGTAGCATCACGCCTATAATCCCCGAAGAGGTAGATAGAGAGACTAGAATGTTAAATTAGTAAAATCAGATTAGATTATTAGATTTGAACTCAGGACCTCCCGATCGACAGTCGTGTGTGCAACCACTCGACCAACGAGGCGGTTAACTAATAGATAAAAAGGAAAATGGTACTAGCAAGATATTACTCGTAGGAATGTGTGCGACCGAACGGCGAACACTGTGTTGGTAATTTGATTTTTGCTGATTTTAATACATCCTCTTATAATAGTCATCGTTAATCTTTTCATCGTTCCGCTACTGGTCACTTGTGTCCTCTCACAATGAGTAGGCTTAAAAAAACCAAATGGACATGTTAGTCAAGTTGGTAGATTTCACACCTCTAAGCGAATGTTATTAAGAAATGTAGGTTGCATACATTTCTTCATCTATGATTTCCTTCATCGTTTCACCAAAGTCAGATGCGGCACCATCATTCGAACTCCAAAATGGCGAACCATTAATAATATTAAAAACTAACATTAAGATGACGTCAGAGTTTGTAACTTTACCAGAAACGCTTACAGGGAAAGATTCCTTATAAAATATAATACATACCTGATACTCGTTGTATTTCCTCTTACAATAGTTAGGGATGTTTCGGATAAACCTTCGGCCATGTCTTTGATAGCCGTAGAAAAGTCCCGGGGGAGTCTTGTTATGTTTCTTGATAAAATTTCTTGGATGTCGACGAAACATTGACAGCGCTCAAATCGAATAAAGCAGAGCAAAATTGCTAGATACCTCATAGCTGCCTCTAAATAGAGTAATGAGTCTCCTGTCTCACTAATCAGTGTAGAGAACACAAATTGTAGTCCAAAGCTCTAAATCTAGTTGAAAGCTTGTTGAAAGTGATAAATGTAACAGAAACGCCAGTCCGATCTCACGTGGATATGAAATAATTCTGGCGCGTGCTTTTGGGACTTAAGCTATTATACGAAAATAGAGTATTTAAGCGAAGAAGAGCCATGTCTTTCTTCGAGAATATGTACACAATTTTAATGCTTTAGAAGACGTTTGGCCTTGCTCAGCGTAAAGTTAAAATTATTAATTACATCAGTAATAAGCTATTAGTAACACACTTGAATTGGCATTGCTAATGAAAATGAGGTGATTATAAAGCAGCTTCACCAATTTTTTTAATTCAAATATTTGTTTTAAAAATATTGATATTATAGAAATTTTGTTTTTTTTTTGTTCAGTCACAAAGAATGTAAGCTTTAAGATGGCTATAGCGCTAATTTTGTTAAAGATTTCAATTAAGAAAACGTTGAATGGTGTTTTCATGGGATATTTACCTATTAAAAATATTCATATGAATTTGAATTATTACATTTATTGAGATAGGTGCTTTTCAGTTTTATAATTAGAATATCATATCAGAAATGTCACGTTATGTCATGTGATTTAGTAACATATTTTTTTTACTACCAGGAAAGAGAGGCTCTTCTGTATGATAAATAAAATCTGTGGCGCTGTGCAGCAGACTATGACGTCCTCACATACCCGGGTCGCTATGGATTGGCATTTGACGAGGTAAGTGGCTACTTTTCATCGGAAAGGCCTACATGACCGATGGCTTAAAAGCTTTGCCATGTTGACGTCTAGTTAAGCACCTTGCCTTAAGTGGGGTTGATAAACATATGGACCTACATACGTCCACAGACTTGCAAGTATTTAGATTGAGATTAAATTCAAGATTTGGAAGATATATTACACTTTCTATCTAAATATTCCCCTCGTACGATATAACGTAGGATAGGATTCACTGGCCAGTGGTGCGCTTTGACAAATACTACAAAAAATATAAGAAAATTTAAAGCGAAGTTGGATTAAACCTTTCAAGGAACTCATTGTATCTATACTGCGAAATTAGTATAGTAGCGAACTCTACAATTATATAGCAACAAAAATAGAGGTTTTTTATACAAAACGTAGTGTAATTATAAGGTGTAGGCTTAATATAAATTGTGATGGAACGAAGACATTGAACCTGGGAGCTTTGATACTGAAACAGTCTTTTTACAACATATTCATAAGGGTACATTCAGTACAACAATGAATCGGGACAAAAATAAACCAGAAGACGAATCAAAGATAGAAAAATCGATAAGATTCCCTCAGAAGTTTATTCAACAAAAACATTTCCGTAGCAATATTGGAGGAGTAAATATTTCTAAGGTGTCTCTTACTGACGTTTCTTTCATGTCAGCGGGAGTGAAAGTGCGTAATGACGGGCAAATATTCTCAAATTCGTGTGTTTGTTAACCTTTTTTTCCACGTGTAATAAGACGTTTTGATCTGGAAATATCTGTATCGGGAATGTAAAGATGTTATCGGGGTCAGAAAATTGATATTTGGTTGCTCTCGGACGTGTCGCGTCCGAGCTGCTATTTAGAAAGAGAGAGGATAAAGGGCGCGTTTGACCGGGTAACAGGGAATAAAACGTATACAATTTATTATAGAGTTGCGTGTCACCAGAAAAATCAATAATAACGATCAACATACTCGATTGTACTATCCACTACCTACTCCTTCAGGGAAATATACGCGCAATGTTATGTTACGTAACAGTTCTATTAAAGTTCAAATTACGTTAAAATTCAAACGTAATGCCACTCAGTCATGTTAAGGCTGATGCCTGTCAACATATAAACGGTAACGTAAATGATTTACTTGCACGAAATATCAACTGTCAGTCATAACAGTGGCTTGATAGAGGTAGTGAAATATTTTTTAAGAGCCTTGTGGAGTGACTTTTAGAATAGTTTAAACACTCTAGGTATCTATGGATATTTGACCGTACGTGGGAACATTGACCACTCATGTGAATCTCACTATGAATCTGCGCTTGGCATTTGGCATCATTGTGAAGGTCGATTATTATGCCTTAATTATTGTAATATGAATCTGTTATATTTCAGTAGCGCTGCTTCAACTTTGCACAAAATATACATGCATTTAAAATATAAAAGAATGAATTTGGACATGCACACACATACGCACGCATAAACATACAAACACACACACATATACCCGCACATAGGCGCGCGCACCCACATACATACACACGTAAATTCAACGAAATATAAATAAATACACGAATTGAAAAGTCCATTATTCAGTGTATCGTCACATGCAAGCCCAGGAGAGCGGAACTCAAACCTTCCCTGAGGTCTCGGTACAGGTGCTTCAGCAGTGGTACAAGTGTTAAAAACCTGCAAGCGGAATATTTAAAGCAATATCTTCCTTATTTGACTATTTTCATATCTCGTTTTGGATGATAACACGTTGACGTCATTTTCTAATTTTAACCTATTCTCACGGAATGGGGGGACAATGCTACCAAATAGATTTAAGTAATAGAAATAACGTAACATCACGTCAATAACCCTCGGAGAGGTAGGCAGAGGAGTGTAGTACACTCCAGTTTCACCTAATTTCACTAACAGAAATAAGGAGGTAATATTTGTATTATATGTTAGAATGAGCGAGTATCAAAAAATGAATGTACGACATGAGCAATGTTTATTGAAAACCTTTATATGATTATCTTGTACACGTGCCCGCTAGGGCGGCATGTTTTGGTGTGGGCGGCTAGTTGTGGGTGGTTTTTAGAGACGTACGGGACATTTAGGTAAAAGATTTTAAATATTGTCTCTGCTCCATATGTGGTTGTGTTTGTGTCGGAAAAGTTAGTAGTCGATTTGTAGGTAATTAATTACAACAGAGGGAAGCTACTGGATTCGGAAGGCCTGGGACCGGAAACGTGGCCCCGATTAGGGGAGCTATATGTCCAGCAGTGGACGTCTAAAGGCTGATGATGAATTACAACAAAATGTGTGGCCAACATTGTTTTACGATAATTAATGGAGATATATGACTTTCATTGAGTGTACGCATATATAATTATGTAGGTTTAATTTGAATTTCAGACTATGATGACATTTTGTTCCAAATCGAAATTGATTTATTATTAATAATAATTGATTTATTATTAAAATACATTAGCTAATTAATAATATAAGTCGGTGAAACGTGGGACTATACTACACTCTTATGTGTAAGCTTTTGGGGAATACAGGCGTGATGTTACGTTTTTTTATTAATATAACTCGCCTTCTTATTTTAATACTTTGGCGGGCAAATGTAGGTATAATTAAGTTTGTTTAGAAAATTAATAATAATAATTGTGCTATCTAATATTGATGTACATATAGTGCGATGTAACTAAATCTTTAAAATACTTGACGACTTCATGTCTCTTTAGGGGATAAGCAGCGTGACTGTACTATTTTCCGATTCCGAGTCCGATTTTTGCTACTATTATTGTTCTCAATGTACAAAAATGTTAAATAAGCAAATAGATGATCTGTGTTCCTTCGAGCAATTGCATGACAAACAAGTTTAAGAAATATAACCCGTCCCGCTTATAACTTGTGCCATATTTTTGAAATGGCAATCGAATACGTGCAATATGCCACTCTGCGTGTTACAAATTTAAGTATATTTTTGTGAAAGAAATGGATGTTTTTATTTGTCACAGTAACCCTTTACAAACAGTGCGAACGAGTCTATGTTTGTTCGTAAAAGATAAACTGCGAGATAGGTAGATATATATTTTGAAATTAATAAACATACATTTAATATACCCAAAAATCGGTGAATAAATTTAGATATGCAATTATTGTTGTTCCAAATTCAATTATTGTATTACATCCCGTAAGTACACACTTAAGTAGAAAACTAGTAATTAAAACATTCGTAATTAAATATACGTATTACACATGTAAGTAAATCCTTTTACTTACTCAAGTACAAATGTTGATATGTTGGAATGCTGACTGGCTGGCTGGAATGATTATTTAGTGACGGTTCACACGGTACATACAGTAATAGTGTATACAAGCGTATTAGCAAAGATAAGATAAAAAGGGAACAAAAAGTTGTAAAAACATTGGAAAAGCATGAAGCCTGAACACCGCCGGTCTTCCATTGTAGTATTCCGTGGGTAAAATCGTAGCGGCGTAGCATCGCTGAGCCCTAGCGGCGTAGCAAGTTACACCGTAGCATATAACATTATGTACATATGTATATCGCTCATTTGCGACTCTAGTTGCTAATTTGCCACTCTAGTAGCAAATGAGCAATATTGAGCTAGTAAATAGTTTTACTCGTATATTTGGAATTGCGACCACATCTAGAGAAATATATCTTGTTGCTATTAAAATTAACAGTAAACTTTTCATGTTATCAGCAAAACTATATACTCTATTTTTAGTACAAGATTGATGAGCGTGATAGTCACCTTCGACAAATGCTTTACCTGAATAAAACCTGCACTCAACTATATGTAAGTACGTAAAGACAATATTTTATTTCTTAGAACTGAGCAAATTTGCAAAGATTCTTATATAAATATAAGTATATTTACATAAGTATTTTTCGTCATTCACCTTCATGGTCTGGGGGTTCAAAATCCTGAAAAATCTCTGTCTGATTTCACAAGGTTATATTTTAAAAATTAAGTATATATTCAAACACAACAAAAGTAAAGGTTATAAGGAATCTTACAGGTCTTAGAGTTCTTGATATTCTCTAAAGCGTGTAAAACAAACATTTAATTGCTTAACGTAATGTACTATAATTTATTTTATTATGATAGTAGACTATTACTTATACTTCAGACTAATGTGCTGCATTTTTATATGCACTTTACACTTCACGATAAAGTACTCTGAGGCACAGATTGTCTGTCAACGTTGACGTTTTTGTCTAGTGTGTCATGTCACCTTGTTTTTGACTTTAGTTCTGAAATTCTTTCCATTGGTATCTACATATTATGATGGTTACAATAATGATAAAACTGATATAAGAAAACTATGATGATAAATCGACAAAATTGATCAATATCAATTATGTAATTGCATTCAATAAGAGTATGTAATTCGGTCTTTTGTATTTTATCTCAAATGTACTGTTGTTACTGAAAAATGTACTTCGTGTTATCGTTGTTCAGACCGTCATACAAATGTCTACGTATGCAAAATCAAAGTGCTTTTTCCACATTTCATTGTCAGTTATACCCTGACCTTTAAATGACCCCAAGATACATCACGACATCCAGGAAAGCGGAGGATTGCTACTTTTTCCGGGAGCCGCAATCGACAAAAGCTTTTAAGAGATGAGATCAGTGTGCACATAAACAGCCGTTACACGGTCCGATGGAGGCGGAGAAATCAATCGAATAACATTTTTTGTACCTGTTACGACAAGAACGTTATTTTTCGAATTTGGAACGGTACACCACTCCAAATTTGAAATGTCGTAATGGCTGGGATGTTAATTGAAAAAGATTGTATTATGAAAAATTATTGTATTATGTTTTTATTACAATCTTGAGAACTTTCTGAGGGTCGTAGGATAAAGTTTTGTTATACTCCATAGCAGGCAAGGTTTCTTTCGATGAACAGTAGTTCTGACACTTTTCGTTGCCATTCGGTTTACAATATCTCGTAGACAGATATTCTTGAACATGAGATTTTTCACTTTAATAGTAATCGTCTGATAACTTATTTATTAAGTAGCACTTTTTTAATATCACGGGACATCTTTTCACACGGCGCTTTGACCCCAGATTGAGTCTAAAGAGAGCTTTGATTCCAATAACCAGAAAAATGTAAAACTGCGCACACATACTCAAAGTCTTACATAAGTACATATATATATTCTTACTATATAAAATGTCTACATATATATTCACATAATAAAAACTCACACGGGTACGGATTCTATTTTTTACACCCAGACGCAGAACGAACTCTTGTGCTCATAACACGAAGTGGGAATTGAACTCACGATACCCGGCTCGGCAGTCAGGTTCACTAACTACCCGACCAAATACTTTAGGTACAACTATAAATATACTATATATGAGGAATGTGTTACGTCTATTTATCATATCTATTTATCAAGATCTCTTGTTAAAATACATCACTGCGAAATTACAGAATTGCGAAATTCCATTTGCGGGTGTACATTTTGTATTTCACTGGAATTCGATGACATATCGCCGGTATATATGGTATGCAAATATTTGGCAGTATTTATGTTGGAATATTGGCATATTTCAGCCTTTTGCATTAGCA
>DWME01006429.1:0-13663 GCA_018244795.1 Parelbella ahira ahira | reverse complement strand
ATTTGGTGTTATGATATGGTGGTGTTCATCATCATCAACATTTTCGCCATTTTCATCATTTTCATCATTATTATTATCATCAGCTCTTTCAAGTGTTATGCATACTGTACGACAGAAATCTCCACTCAAATTGAAAACGACTTAGTTTAACAGCACACTATTCAAATACCAAATGGCAGACATTAAATAGTTGAAATGATGGAGAGCTCTAATGGATTTAGATCTTTAGCCTGTTTTAGTTCTTCATCAAATGGGTGATATTATATAAATCTAAAACACACAATTTTGTACAAATTCATGCCAAGTTTTGTGGCACACATCCCCGCATTGAGAGACTGAAGTGTAAGCCGCTAAGGTATCACAGTTGTATATGTATACGCCTTCGATAACACATACTTTAGAACTGTTAAATGTACTTAGAAGCTTCTGTAACGTTGATATGATTAACGAGACTAAGTGTTTAGACGTGTGAAATAATGCCGCTCATTTGTATGCTACGGTGCGACCTGAGTTCAGTACTAAAGCTTAAATTCATTTAATTATTTACTCAGCAATCTCATTTTAACTTCTGCATAGAGGAGCGTCAGGTATGTACATACTATTTATGTAATTATGTCGTATATACATACAAATATTTTGTCGAAAAATGTGTCAGAGGTTGTTGCTAATTTTAAAAATCTAATAATTGTGTATAATGATTTTAAAATTGTACACTTAATTACTACAATTAATTTAATATTTCCACCATTAATTTACAGCGATTGTACTAATAAATTGTTATATTAATGATTATTGCAATTAAATTTATTTGTAAATATATTATTTATGTGATTATATTAAGATGGTGATAAGGAGAAAAATGTATCATAATTATTTTTAATTATTGCTTTGGTTTGCTTGAAAAACAAAAAAAAATTTTTTTTGCTTTGGTTACCTATGTATCAGCTTGTAAAATCTCAGTCATGGATTTTAACTATGGAGCAGACTCAAAGGCATGAATAAGAACTAAATGACGAAGCAAAAATATGTTTTTGTTAAATAGCACAAAGAAGGGTAATTCCAAATTAAGATTGGACCAAAACAAAATGGAAAAAAAAGATTCCAAGTTGTAATACAAGTTTCCTTATTCAGTGACGCAGTTCAAAAAGTTTCTTATCGTCAACTCAGCCTTAGGCCCAATATGA
Organism: Parelbella ahira ahira; assembly: GCA_018244795.1. Classification (NCBI taxonomy): domain Eukaryota; kingdom Metazoa; phylum Arthropoda; class Insecta; order Lepidoptera; family Hesperiidae; genus Parelbella; species Parelbella ahira. Next base: position 12,479 of record DWME01006429.1, on the reverse strand, counting down.
CGTACAATTATATCGAAGTTGAAATTAAACCACATGTACATAATTATAATATGTTTCTTTGATAGTAATAATAAGCAATAAAATCATTTTTAGGCCTTAACAAAGCCAACAAAAAATTAAAAGTTCTTACTATGTTGGATAAAAATAGACCGCCGCCTATTCGTCATTTAAATAAGAGCGTATCCAAAAATTTTATTCAGAATCTCTTGAATGGCCATGAAAAATTGCATACAGCAGTAGAATAATGAGATACCTATGTATCATGATTTTATTCAGGCACATGATCAAAGCATGTGATACTTGGTAAGCCTAAAACAGATCAAATCGAAAATTCACAAACATATTCGAGAACTCACATGTATGCGTGTATATGTGAGCCCGCTCTTTGTAAACTGGATGCAATTCAGCAATAAAGAACATATAAATAAATCATCAAATAAACATTGTTATAAACAATAAAGACATCCTTTAATATGTCTGTTTTAAATTTGGTCACGGTATCTTTCACGAACGTTATCATAGTTCTACCTATGCACCGTACTATATAAACACATACCTATTCATAAAGAGGACCAGACGGAGATGTACTCTATGCACAAGCGGAGATCGCCAGTATCTTCAAATAAAGACAGCCAATTGTCAATGTATGCTACCTCTGAAGCGGCATTAATCTTCAGAATTGGACACGCAAATCGAGTTAGAAATCGAATGGAACTGGACCGTTGTTGCACCGGCCAATCTAAAATGGACCGTATCTGTACGAATCAAGGTCGTAATTCCAATTAGCTGGCACATATAAAGTGAAAATTGCCATCTTCCGCCGCGCGTTGCAGGACAGATTGGCAGGTTGTTTAGATAAGAGCTGGAGTAACTAGAAGTGACGTGGGTCCCTTTATTGTGATCAGCTCAACCATACAACGAGAGAACGTGAAATGATGCAGGCATTTCTGCGATCTTAAAAATTCTAGAACATTTTGACGTTAAGTCTCCAAACGGGCGCTATAACCTTAGGCGTGCGAGCCGTGAATACATATAACAGAAGCACGTCTGGTCTATAAGAATAGATAAATTTGACACTCGATACTGTCTGCCTGCACCGTAATCGAATTGACGTGATGATAGAATAATGAGAAGAATCCGATCTATTGAGGGATCGGATTCTTTATCTGCGTAATTTGCTTAGTCGGATCTGCTTAAACAGATCGGCAGCTGACCATGAGCAGAAAGAATATACCATCATCGACACATTGGAGAGACGATTTAATTCAATGACATCCAGTATTCCGGGGCGGCTAGGGAATTATAATATACTTTTCGTCGACCTAATACAGATAGTAAACTTTGATTGTCTTTCTGTACACGTTGGAGGGGATTGAATAGGTCCGTCCATTGTTGTCCGAACGATATAACTACTGCTGACCTTAGTTATTAGTATACTACAGCACGAAGCAATTATTGTGTTTAAATGTTGCAACGGCTACTCCACTGGCCTATAGGTTGGTTCAGTGATTAAACCGAATATTAGTTATTTTCTCTTCCAATAGACGCGTCAGTTATTACTCATACAGCCTGTGATATATCAAACCGACTTGATACAGAAGTTTTCTCTGAGCACGTCAGAATCCGTCAAGAAATAACATTCCTTCATAGCCGTACAGATTACAACACCGCGGGTACTACGGATTAGGATTAAGGCGCAAGTCATAGGCGACATACTTATTGACATGTATTTTGCCTGGAGTTTTTAATGAGTTGCTTGGAAGAACACGCTTTTAAACATAATGCCGCCCATTGTTTACGTTAATATTGTGTGAACACATTGTACCTAATACTTCTCATATTTTGGTGTAATCGATAAATACTTTTCTAGATCTTTTTTCAAATCACCATTACTGTTGTCGTTGCTTGGTAGTTATAATTTTTATAATTTATAGTAGAATTATAATTAACTTGCTAGAAATTTCATCATCATCAGCCTATCCCAGTCCACTTCTGGACATAGGCCTCCCCCAATGAGTGCTATCGCACCCTATCCTCGGCTTGTCGCATCCAGCATCAGCCTGCAGCCTTTCGCTGTCCTACTATTGTGGGACCTATAACATAACTAGCGAAAACTGGGAATATACTACACTTTTGGGAGAATACATGTGTGATTTTACATTGTTACCTACGTGTATTATAACAATGGTTCATTATGGTGACGATGTTAATTAATATTTGAAGCTCACCGCTCATCACTTTCACCACACATTCATATTAATGTCAGTATCAAGAATATAATTCTAATCTGAAACAACAGGCGCAGATAGACGTAATGAGTTACTGCATGTTTTCGTAACGTTTCAGAATATAAGAGCGCTTACACATTATCCGATGGGATATATCGGATACCGTAGGTATCTTGATATGAATTTATACTAGTTTGAATAGTTCTTTAACATAAACCAGAATTATGATGCTGTCAATATGCTCACCACCGTGATGGTACATAATTAACTGGTGAAACGTGGATGTGTTCTAGTCTCTTACTTCTACACCTCCTTGGATTACAGACGTGATGTTAAGTTCTAACAACAACTTTAACTAAAACTTTGGTTATAGTCTGTAAAACTATGATTCTTGAAGGTTTATATGAACATGATGTTACGAAATCGTTAGTTTCGGAGATTCATCAACGTGATTTGAGTTCACATATACTCGTATGTGAGTGAGCATATTAAATATGCAATCCACGTGAACGAATGCAACAGCTCGTGTCGAATAAATCAGATCTTTTAAATTGAATATATAGCAATGTAGGTAGGTTCATATTGTCATTAGTTAATATTGTCATAACTTAGTGACAGCAATTTAAATTTAAAACAAACTATAGAATGTAAATCCGTTATTGGCTTTAAGCCTAGATTATAATACTCTGTAACAAATAGAAATTAAGAGATGTGGATTTTGAAAATAAAATAAAATAAAATAAAATTATTGAATATCGCCGGTAGACCATAATTATTACCGTCTCCTAATATCGGATCAGATACCTAGTTATTGTGTAGGGGCTCTTACACTGGAATTTTCCACGGTCTTGGCTATATAATAATGAAAGCCTTTAACGTATCGTGGAAACCGTTTATCCCAAAGTGCGTATTGAATAAATAATGAGCTAGATGTGTAATATACATATTTACAGCATTGTAAGACCCTTGTGTGAAGTTGGATATGACATTTTCGTCATATCAATCAACACACAAGGGTTCCGGGTTCGTTATCTTTTAGTTTACATAATATCCGAAAGGTGTTTAAGTTATTTATTTTCATTAAACTGTTTTTGCAGGTGATAATTTATTTATAATTATTTAATAATCACGTCTAATTTAACCTTAGTGTGTACTGTTATTATTAGGATTGCATCTTAAGAACTTTTTCGATTTTGACCTATCTGTTGTAGAAATCTCTAGAAAACTACTCAAAATGGTTTTGCATGTGAAAAATACAATGTATTTCAGAAAATGTATGGTGTGAGAATTATTATACTATTGAATCCTACATTTTTTTAAATGAATTTGAACTGCCTTGTTGACTGCCTCGTTGATCGAGTGGGTGCAAGTGAGACTGCTTATCGAGAGGCCCTGGGTTCGATCTCGTAGACGAGCGCTATTAGATTTGCCTATCTTGAAATCGGACGGCAATGTAACTGGTGAAACGTGGAAGATTACTACACTGCTCTGCGTATCCCTTCTGTGATTACTGACGTAATGTTCGTAATTTGTACTCAAAACTAGAAATAATAAAAGTAAAATTCCATTTACATCGACAAACCTCACACCACGGTACTTGATCAAAATATAGATAAACGCATGAATGAATATTTGTTCAGTACTTATCAAACGAACTCTAGATTTATCAAACATAATATGTATTTAACTTTTATCAAACTTAATTAAATTCTGACAATAATAACGCTATCCGCTTTCATAGTGGATTTCTTTTTTGTTAGATGATATTTATTGCTTTTACGGTGAACAGTCGGTGTTGCGATTAATATTGATTAATTACATATTTATCAATATCATTGTCATAACAGATTCCTGTTTATTTCAATACATTTAATTAAATCATCGAACACTGGATAAATTTATCCAATAAATAGTTAATTTTTTTTAACATATTCTTACGCCAGGTTAGGACTTTACGGGTAGCCAGAAAGTATCGAGTGTTAAATGTGACAGTCCTTACATACTTGGTACGCTTCTGCTTCCGAATAAATTAGTTATAATATGCACCGTTTGAAACTGTGGAGAGAAATTAGGGTACGTATATATTCTGTTTGATACTTGACATTTTAAACTTAAATTCCATTCTTAGTAGCCATAGCTGTGACCAACGCGTCGTCTGAAGGAAAACGGTAATGCGATGCAGTGTGAAGTAATTGCGTATAAAATGCCCAATCACCTTTTCTTTGAAACCTTTTAAATTATGGTTTTCTAGATATATAAAGGTGGGTAATTTATTCTTTGGAAATTTGAATAGAGAATAGGCAGAAAGTGACTTCGACCATTTCAGATAGGTAGAGCTAGGAATTATATCTCATACATATTTTTAATGTACTGCTTATCTCGATACAGCGTAATCTTACCTTCTTGGGTCTAAACGTATTTTATGGCTTTCTTAAAGCTGTCGGCACACTCCTGACAGTATTTAAAATTTGCATTGCCAAGACAAACCTATTTATATTAAAGCTATTGTTTAAAAATGTAATAGAATATACCTACTCTATATTGCTCCTACTACAATTTAATTGTATATACATTTGTTAACTACATATAGTTTTTAGCCTTTTGGCTGCCACGGCAGAGACTGCTTAGCCTGGAATGAAATTGCCTTGTGCAATGTTATAATAAAAAAATTCATGACTTTGTGAACAGCAAATTATAGGAAAAACTAAGACTACTTAAGTGAATCTCAATATAAGAGTAATGCTTTCATACTTTAAGCGTTCGAATTTTAAATATCTTGCGGAATAAAACAGTATCTTTTGTCATAACGGCGTCACTATAAAATACGTCCTGAAACTCAAATATTTCAAAATAACTGTGCTATTATGCACAGCAACTATGCTCATTTGTATCACCGCTAAATCCAACTTGAATCAGCGAACGAACTAACTCTGCATTTATTGAATAAAACGAGAACTACTTTGAATAAAGTTAGCGGTGCGATTTCGACGATTATGTAGAGCTGCCCTAACAATGGGCATGACGAATCGCTTATCGGCCTGTTGGGTGACCATATTCCTTTGTTCGATTTTCATACGAATGCGTAAGTGATGTAGGAAAATGGGGGTGCGATAAACGTTCACAGATGCATATATTATGTATGATGTACATTTATTATGTTGGGGAGCGATAGAAGCCTCCGAGATTTAAATGTTGCGGAATTGTCGCTTTTTTCGACATTGGTCGTGTGACATCAAAAATCAAAGTCCAATAATTACTGTGCCTCTTCTTCTTTCTGTTTCTTTATGTTTACTAAGGATACAGTCTGATGAAGAAGGACGAGAAAAGTGAAAATATTGTCGATTGTTTTTGCACCAAAGATCGAAGCGAGAGAAGCAGATATGAAGTTATATATCTACATATATTTCAATAGTTATAAGTTCAAGAAATATTACAAAAAACTCATTTTAATTCATCACATCAACAGCTCGCGTATGTCCACGACTGGACAAAGGTTTCCCATAAGATATGTCCATAAACCTATGTATGTTCTAAGGTATTCGTGTACGATTATTCTACCAAGCCTTCTCTGTCTCTCCGTAACTTGGTCACGTACAGTAAACACATTCGCACGTTAAACCAACGCCTCTGAGTGCTGCCCGACATTATGAACACCGGTGGAACTGAGTTAGAAATAATAATAATGTCTTAAGACATCTCCCACACACGGCCACCTGATCCCAAAGTATGTTTATGTATATAATATAAAGCTTCTGTTATTGGAACCGGGTGGTTAATAAACGGTACACGTTCGTATAGATAACTTAGAACTTATATAATACTTAGTACTTATATAATCTTGTAGATATATAAGTACTTTTTAAGCCCAGGTACAAAAAAAATATTTGTGTGCATAATACAGATATTTTTTTGGACGGGACTCGAAACTGCGACCGTTTTAGCAGTCAAATTTATTAACCACTGAACTAACAGGCCAGTGATTACGCCTATAACGATTTTAATAGATGTCACTGTGCAATTGTTAAAGAAATATTATTGTTCCAGTGATATAAATAAAACAACCCTTTCTTTCAAAATGTGCAAGTACAAGAGATATGGAAGGTATCGGATGTTGCCGCCATCTCGGGTATGCACGATGATGGATTGTTGGAACTTGTATTGTAATCGGGTAAAAGGTTTGATGATGGAGTACCACAGACAAATAATGAGAACATATTAGCTCTGTACGGTTTAATCGATACAGCTTTGGCTGATTATAGCCAAATTTATACCTGACACGACCAATTATACGAATACGACCAATCATACCAGGACGACCAGTGATAGTCGAATTATTTGCGAATTAAGCTGTGAACGAAATAGCGTTTCTACGTTATTCCGTTCACTCATTCACTTTTGCATTCGTTCTGTATCTATTTTTAATTAATCAAGGTCTTGATTCGTTTTTATTGTCCTTTATTTTGTATCGTTCTGATTTTAAATCGAATTTTCTCTTCGACTGTAATTAGCTAATTTCATTGATTTAAATTTTAAAAGAACAGTGTAGATACTTGTCAGAAGATATGGATTAGGCGATATGTGAGTGGTAATGATTAGGTTGTAGATTCGATGCTAGGAATTCATGTATTCAGCCTATGTTCATGCATAGCGTGCACGTGGCATGAATCAAAATAACATACGTCATTATATAATGCAAATGAAGAAGACCTTAGCATACTTTTGTCAAAATTTGTATGTTAATATTGTAGGTGTACATGTGGTGAATGTGGACGAAACGTCAAGTCTGTAAGTATAGAGACGTTTGGGACTGGGGCTCCCTGCCTAATCCATAAAATACCTAGTGAGAGGATTAATAAGAGCAATTATTGTTACCAGATAGAGTACCTACCTACTCTATCTACTGTTCCATTTTCCAAAGGACCATTATATAAATAATTTCACAAAGAATAAACCTTTATCGACCTCGGATAGAACTATTCTGTTCGCTGTCGTATAAAAAGATAATTTCGCCAGTCTCCTGCCGACGGAGACAAATGAGAGCCGGTCAGTTGTGAGCAATGAATGTGGCCAGTGGGGAAACTAATTTTTTGGTTTATTTTTGACCAACAAATAGAGTTTTGTCATTATTTGCTTGTTTGTAACGCCAGACAAATGTATAGATTGAGCGAATCACCTTCGAAATGCTTGTATTCAGAAGTTGAGGCGCTTTCATAGGCCATTTTATTAATTATAATTTATCTGCACATCTATAATGTATTGTGTTCAACAAAATATCGTTTAAAGTGGTCCACCACTTTCGAAGTTAATGAAACAATCACCAAATATGTTTACTGAATTTAGAATTGTATGTCATCTTTTTTCAAAAAAAGAAACGTAACATCACGCCTGTAATCTCCGAATGGGTAGGCAGAGGAGTCTAGTACACTCCCACGTTTCTCCAGTAACGTTTAAGTCCCATGGAATAGCCAGTAAGCCTATTGCCACACACTTGGCACAATTCCAGACTCCGAGTCATTACTAGAAATTCTAAATTAGAAAAATTCAAATGTACCGAACCTGGGATTGAACCCAGGATTTCCCGATCGGCAATCGTGCTTGCAACCACTTGACCAACGAGGCAGTCTTCTTCTTTTAAAAAGTCATAATATTATGGCTACATATTCCTTAATCAGATTTTGGGGTTCACTACTGGAGTCCAATACCTCATATCTACATATAACACAAACATACAAATACATATATCCCAACATGCAAGATGGATGATAAATTTTCAAAATAAAAAGGAAATACTCTGAAACTGGCATTTACACAAACGTAAATATAGCAAAATACGAAGTGACCTCATTTTCATGCTGTCACACGCGATGTACTGTTAATAGTCTCTAGTATTCCCTACTTTGCTGAATACATTGTTGTGAAGGTTATGCAAACTACCTTACAATAATTCCCGTGGTACGAAAATACATCCCTAAACGAATAACGCATTCACTCCCGCTCTACACAACACCCGCGAAATAAAAATAGAAATATGCTCCGCTAACACTTTTCTGCTACATTTTTCTGAACCGGACTTGGACACGAAATGATAACACAATAAAGGTACAATAAAATTTCAACACCATTTCCGTCCTTCAGAGAGAACGTTGAGCAGTCGTTTCCGGTTACGCGCAGATAAGAGATGTTAAAGTAATTGCATTTAATAATCATTACTGAACGACTTTCATCTAATTATGCAAACTGGAATAACTGATAGTAAAGTTAGTACACTTTAATGTTTATCATAGAGAGAACAAAAGGAACAAAAAGCTGTATAACAATAAAATTTGGCTATATCCGGCATCTTCCAAGCAATCGGCTCTGTAAGAGTTTATCTTCGGTAGAGCCATTGTGTGATATAGACAAGATGAACATCGAATTTATTAGAAAAGCGATAATGTATTTTCAATAAGCAATGTATTGAGGCTGTAGCGTATAGGCAGAATACTGATAGTTTATTTCCAAATCAGTTGCAATTTACACAGCGGTAGTGGCTACTCATGACCGCTATCTGTTCGATTGTTTATTACACCAAAAATAGAGTTTTCTGGGGAGTTAAAACCAAGTAGAGACTACGCACTTGTTCCATTATTTAAAATATAATAATAATAATATTCGACCCATTTGTCATTCCACTGTTGGAAGATGGGTCTCCTCTCATATTGAGAGGGTTAAGGCCGTAGTCTGCCACGCTGGCCGAGTGCGGGTTGGCAGACTTCTCACACCTCAGAAAATATTTTTTTTTTTATAAATTCTAAGGTGTGCACGTTTCCTCACGATGTTTTCCTTCACCGTTAGCAAATGATATTTAAAGTTTAAACGCACTTTTATAAAGAGGTGCCCCGGAATGAGAGGCTGAATTCTTAACCACTAGGCTACCACTGCTTATTTAAAATATGCGATTTTTTAATAATTACTATCTATTTGTCTCTCCAGAATAGAAGGGTAAGTAGAACATTCCCAGCGTGCAGTCGGGCTGTGCACAATTGTTTACTATTTTATTGTTCTCCACCGTCACGTGTGTCCGGACGTGACGAAACTGTTTCAGCGTCTCGGGACACGGCTAGATGTTTGTTTACTCAACAACATTACGGGACGTTTCCACGAGAACATTTTTGTGGCGCTAAAGTAATGAGGTGAAAATATGATTTGGAATTCTCTGTCCAGCGCAAAGTTAGATTTTGTTATCCCACCCCAAATGTTTGGACTATAAGTTCAAGGCATGCAATATTTACTTTATGCATGTACATGCATTGTAGTCACTATCATCAACCATTTAATTGTTCTACCGTTGGACGCAGGTCTTACCTCATAATAAAATGAGAAGACATGCTCGTACATACCTCCATTCTAATATCGTGCATTTTAATATTAATCGTCAATTATACCCGAGTGAAATATAAGTATTGTTTGTATTTTGATTGATTTGTTCCATATACCTACTGTACTTTCTCTTTACAAAAACTTAACTTCTTTTAATTTAGTAAAAATCAAATTTTTGGATGCCCAATGGAGACGAATTCTATCGTTCACGTGATGACGAGATGGTAACCAACAAAGCGGAATTCACGTGACATTTCTGAAAATGACAGCCAAGAGAAATAGCATGAGGCTTTCATTTATAAACTGGTTGAACGTTTTTATTCGCAATTTGGTCAATTTTTATACAATCATGCTGCGTTAATATGCGTTATTATTTTATGCTGATAAACCGTATCAAACCGAATTAGATTTTCGAAGAACACACTGTCATTCTGAATTTAAAATGTTCTGTACTTTTTTATAAATTCGGATAGTCGTATTTGCACAAATGACAACATTTGCATATACATATTATGTAGTTTTCTTTTATTTTTATAATCTTATTTCAAAATTATTAATCATTTAAGTATATTAAATTATGTAACATAAGCATTTATATACATGTATTAAAAATGTAATTAATTAAATTTCTTGAAATTGATACGTTTAAATATCCATCCTCACAAAACAATAGCCAGGTGTGTCATTTATAAAATTAAAAAATTAGATATGCTCAAAACGCCTTGGCATATATTTAAGAACAAAAATATGTAACTTTGTAACAGTCATATGTAAATATGTAACAGGATAAAACGTATTTGTCTCTTTGCATAAAGAATTTACACGAAACAAAGCAACATCCAATAAACCCAACGGACCGCATCAGTGATTCACGGGTTGTACAAACAAATTTATGTAAAGTTTTTGCAAAGAGCCAGGAGCTGTCAAGGACAACAGGTTTAATTTCTAACCAGGACATGGAAGAGGCGGGCCTGGACCGGCATTAGAACACACTTGTGTGAACAGGAAACCGCGGACGGTGTGGCGTCAATAGCAGCGTGGCAATAAGCGAAGCGGAAAGGAATTTGTTGTTTCCATTTTCAAATTTTGTTCTTTAACTGCCATATAATATTGACATAATAATTATAGACGAACCTTTAACAGGACTTGATAGAATTGTCGTGCGTGTATAAAGAAAGTGATGAGTCAGTACAACAGGAATGTAAGAAAACAGGCTTTCTGAGCTTTCTCCCTACACAATAAGAAACCTGCAGTGATAATGTAATAATAATGATAGTTAACGGCTTTATAAAACAATTATATACATATATGTAGGTATTCGTAAGATATAATACAGTTAAATAATTGGTAGCAGAATTTAACGTTTATTTTTAATTCTGCTGTAAAACTCATTTATTGACAGAATGACTGTGATCAAGCATTCAACCAACCCTATGTGAGGGCGGACACTCCCTCCAATAATTAAAGGGTGCGTTTGATGCAATCAGAACAACTTCCTTGACATCGAAGTTCAGAAACTGGGTTAAGTTAATTAACTTAATAAAACACACTTAACAATTACGTAAAAACAGTCAAAGAAATTTATATGGAAAATTAACAAAATGCTGAAACTCAGTCAGTACACATATTATATATTTAAAGCATACTTATGTGTTCGTACCAAAACGGTGTTATCTGTTTTACGCATAACCGAAAATTACCGGCTGGCGGCGAACACGTTTGATTAATTTAAAACATTATAGCAGTAACGTATTTTACATCACATAATTTGCCAGCATAGTTCATTAATTAATTAATGTTATGTTGGAAACAGAAATATATACAGGTTGTTGGTTTTATGAAGTTACTGATTTAGTTCGCGCGTGTTTATATACGGGTGTGTTGTTACGAGTAGCATGCAGGAGTTATTTTAAGTTAAATTTTAAAAAGTCGTATTAGTGGCTTACTGGTAATAGTGCCATCGTTTTATGTTTTTTTTGCATATATATACAACTTGTGATTCAATGTAGAATGATTACACTAGTATTATAGTGATAAATATCTTAGCAGTCACGGGTAGCTACCCTTCTGTGACTAACTGCGAATTGAATGGGCACTACGTAATTTTCTCTACAATCATACTGACCTATACTGAGCTGCTTTATATAATCACAAATATATTTTAATGACTTCTTGCTTATTTCTTTTTAATAATTTATATCAAGATTACGTCAATACTATTTGTAGGAAAATTTTTAAGTTAAATTAGTACCTCCTATATTTTAAACAACTACCATTTACAATATTTCTATTCTTGCAAATTGTAGATTTTTTAAATTGCCTCAAATTTGTCTCAGATTATGTAAATTGTAGCAAACAAATTACGTGTTTAACAATTTTTTTTTAATATTTATAAATATGGCCTACTTACATTACGCCAGGTTCCTTACGTACGGACAGAACACCAAGTGACAAATACGTATATCCTTTATGCTTGTTTTACTATCATCGCTTTCATGACACACGCACGCTAGTTTAAGAGTGAGAAATGACCCAAATTATATAAACAACTCTTTCACCTTGACCTACCAGAGTTGTCTGTACACTTTATTATTTATAAGGCTCGTGTAAACTAACATACTTTTTGGCCAGAAATTAATAAACAAAACCCAAGGACTAAATTCCATCCACGCCAACTGGACTCCCGGCAAGTATCAACGGTGGGATTTAAACGCAATTTTTACAACGCCCTTGTAGTGTAAAATTAGCTTCCTTGGGGAGTTTTCAGGTGCGCTTTAACGCGGGGTTCTACAAACGTAGCGATTGCAAGTTATTGTTTATTTATTACTTATTTATTTATTATTATTTCCATAGCTTACAACTAACATTACAGGTAATATCCCAATACGTTAG
>DWME01006428.1:0-13664 GCA_018244795.1 Parelbella ahira ahira | reverse complement strand
CATAGCGACCACGCACACTTCACAAAATAATATATTACACTAAAAGTCTTTATTCCGTATGGCAACACTAGTATCATACCATGTTCCGCCCGTTGTCGCCGGCTATCCTGTCCACGATCTGAAAATTCATTTTGTCATTAAAATAAATATGTGAAACGTTATTTCATGTAAATGTTCTATTAGGAGGCAGTGAAGAGATAAAAATATACTGTGTCTGACATTAAAAAAAACTGCAGTCCAGTTGCATGGTTCTTGTGCAAACTGACTTACTGAAGCATAAAAGAAATGCCATATGAAAATCTTACAAAATAACATTATAACATATTTTATAGGTAGTACTATCCACTCACCCCTCTGATTATGGGCAGATTAAGTAGCGAGCCAAACACTGGTACCATTCTGAGGAAATTGACAGCTGCTGGCAGAAAGCCTCTGTGAAAAGAACACGCCAAAATCAATAATGTCACATCACACCTTTGTCCTCGAAGGGTTAAGCTGATTAGTTTAGTACACTTCCATGTTTTCATCAGGTATGTTTACATCCAATAATGGAATTAGTGGAGAGCCTATTGCCATGCACTGGACATAGATCGAGACTCAGAGCCACTAACAGAAAACTGTACTAGAAAATCTAAGTTAGAAAAATCCAATCATACCCAACCCAGTATTTGAACCCAAGATCTCTCAATCTGCAATCTCGCTTGCAATCACTCAACCAATGAGGCAGTCACTATTATAATAGTTAGATAGTTATTTGAAATAAAGAAAAAACCTACCTGAACAACAACAAGAACCCATAGATCTCTGCTATCATCCCCACCATGGGCCAGCCCAGCAACACTATAGTTATACCTCCGAAGAATGCACATGAGGCCTTGATCTTGTGACGTTGGAAGAAGAAGAACAGTGTCCTCTGTATGCCTATCACACATGACAGACCACTGATGAAAAGTATCTGAAAATTAAAGAAACATCTATTGGTTCTGAATATTTTTATTTATTTATTTGGGAAACAGAAAATACTTATAAACATCAATAGTGCAAACATACTGTATTGAAATTAAAAATGTACATGATTTGAAGACTTATAGATATAGCATTAATTAAAACATTGACAAATTTTTAGAATTTTATTCGTATTCCAATATCTTTTACCACCCGTTTAATGGCCCACTTGTATTTACTTATTCTGTTATTGAATGTGGCCTTATTCTCAGTTCAGTTGTTCAACATCAAATGGAGGATAATATATGATGCTCTTGTTAAGCACTCGGTTAGTTGACTGATTATAACATTAATCATGGATATTTTGAGTACAGAACATTTCAATCTTTTAGAGGTCAATTTCAAAAGCTCTTGCAAGTAGCCGGTCCTCTCCTAGGTCCCAATTATAATTACACCTAATTTACACCATGTGTTTTAACAATTTTGACCTGAAAATGCCATCAAAAAAATAGTCCAAGTGGCCAATATTAATAATTTTGAAAAGCACTTACATTGCCAATCGCTAGAAGTCCCTTGTCAAAAAGCAGTAATACACCAAGGAATAGAAATGTCATCCCAAAACCGGCCAACCCCACACCGATCTCTGAAACATGAAACGACACCAATACTTGTAACACTATAGATGACACCTCATGCTCACAAACAACATTTAATCTATTTTTTTCTGAATGAAGCACAGCACGTCTGCAAGGACAAAGATGTTTTGCATTCCATACTCCCTGCCTAAGTGACTTGTGAAAATATGTGTGTATGTATTAAATTTAATACTGAAAAATTTATTATAGACAAATATAGCCGCCTGTGGTTACAGAACTGGGAGTGGTGGGATCAATTCCCACAAAATAAATGTCCTATGTCCAGCAGTGGAGTGAGATAGGCTGATGATGATGATGAAATGTGTTGTCTTGCACTTGTATCATTAGACATATCTTTGATCATTACATCATGATACCAGAAAACCTAGTGTGAAATATATCCATTCTTACAGAGCTGACCTGTTACTCCTACATTTATCACTCTTCATAGATGTAATATTTAATGTAACATAAACAAAATTTGTAATCTAAAAATGTAACTGGTGAAACAGAACTGTTCAACACTCCTCTGCATAACCCTTCAGAGATTGCAGGTGTGAGGTTTACATTTTCACTTACTCAATATTATTTGCATATCTAATATATGATATATCAATGATGTGCACTAACTACTGTTACCAGCTGGCAACTGCATTCCCACTTTTCTTATTCATTTTCATTATTGAATTAATAAAGATTGATAATACTGGTTCCAGAGTATAATACCAATGTAACACAGTAACAAAAGATCATTTCGTCATATATTATTGACTATATAGTGAGTTCTGCCTTTGATTTCTTAAAAATTTAATCAAGTGAATAATTTCATCAGCATTATGCATAATAATCTATGTAATTAAAAACATCCCAAAAGAACAATATTGTTTAAAATGAGGGCAGGAATCTGTATCAATAATAGACGTCGAAAAAAATTAAAATGATTACTAATTAAGTGATAAATATCAATTTTATCTCATTACTAATACACTTTCAGTCACTGTTTTAGACATTAAAACTGTAATACAATACTCACTTTGCATATCCGTTATTTCGATCATTTTCGTGTTTATTTATTTATATAACTTATGTCTCAATTTATTTGCGTAATTTGGCTTAATACATTTGTAAATATTTAATTACAACAAAAATATAACCTATAACTCCACGTCAGTTTAACAATCGAAATTTTGTACTGTCAAAATATGACTTCGTTCAAATTATTTCGTGTGTTAGCTGAGTTATTGCCGCGTTCCTTCTCAACATAATTTGAACATTACATTATTACTGGTCACGAGCTTAATCCAAGATTATCATTATTATCTTTAGCCCAATTTAGTCTCCTATTTGTTTCTGAGTCCTACTATTTATGAATGACCTTTCATAAATGTATCTAGCTTTTTAAATTAAATTTTAATGAATATTGACTTTAAAATGTATAAATCGGAAATTAAAAAATGTATACTACATAGAAAATCTGTACATTCTTGTTATCAAATAAGCTTTAGAATTTTGCCTTTAAACTGAATACAGCTTCTTATTTAAAAATAAATTTAATTTGAAAGTAATGTGGCAACTCAAACTTAACCCTGTTCGATCTGGATTGTTGTGTTTGATGTTGTGTTCGCATCAGTTTTATATTAAGTCCTTTTGTTTATGAATAACATATAGCTTTGAGTGTAAATACATTAAAGTCTAAAGAGTGACTGGTTTATTCTTAATACATTCATTATAGCCTGACAATCCCAACCATAGAATTGTGGATGAAATTTTATACGTTATCCTAGTGCAAACTTCGTAATGGTTCGGGGTTCCGGTCGAGGTGGTAGAGGGATGCCCGGGCGAGGTGGTATGGGGCGTCCACCCTTCAACCGACCCAGGGTGCTGATGCTGCGTCCGCCGTTCGACTTAATTCTCGCCGAACCGGCATTTCCAAGATGTAAACCCGCACCTGATGATTCTGCGTTAACACAGGTTTGATATCTTTAATTGTATATATATTGAGCAATGACTCGAACCAGAATGTCATAAACCAGATTTAAGTATGATCACGTCCTGGATAGAGAACAATTTATGCTTTCAATGTGGAACGCCCAAGAATTGTTGGATACCAAAAAATGTTAAGTCGTAGTGACCTTTGATGCACATCTGAAACTCAACGAAATTTCTTGTAGTGACTTGGAGTCTGAATTTGTGCATGGTGCATAGCAATAGACTCCAGTGTATTCCTCGATAGGATGTAATCATAACTGGTGAAATGTGGGAGTGTTCTACACACTTCTGCCTACCCATTTGGAAATGACAGGTTTGATATTATAATTACTTATGTTGTATTACATTGTAGGTATTGTATCATGATCTATTTAAAAAGATGTACAAACATATTAACATAAATAATAGGGTCTTCTTTAGTAGAAAAAAACTAAATATGACACCTGTAATCTATAAAGAGGTAGAGAGAGGAGTGTAGTACACTCACACATTTCACCAGATATAATTATTAACAGTTATTATCGTTTAATACAATTACCTTCATAATACACAAAGAGCACATCACACTTGGAATTCTCGAAGGGGTAGGCAAAAGAGTGTAGTACACTCCCAAGTTTGATCAGATAAGGAGTAAGGATACAGATATTTTGCATTAGGTGCTTGGTCAACCCTGTAAAGGACCCGGCATGAGAATATAGTAATAATAAATAAAGGTAATTTTAATGACACAAAAAATATTAAATAAATTATTAGTCAGCATAAGCATGTATATTGTAAGATTAGTCTTTTTAACAAAAAACCACTGCTGAAATACTTCAATCCACATACTTCAGGCTCTCCTGAAAAGGCATGCAGAGCTGTGCCCATCCCCAGCGGAACAGGCTGCTGTGCTCAGTCTAGTAACAAAACTGCAAACCGTGCTGGACAACTTGGTGGTGGCACCCGGAGACTTCGCAGCATGTGTAAGTTTTAATGTTTCTTATGTTTTCATGAATCTCTGTTCATTACTTCATCAGTATAACTCACAGAAGTTAATTAGGCATCTTGCTGTAACGACTTAATAGCGTGCTATTGACGCGAAAAGGTGAGAGTGGTAGGCATTGGTAGACAGAGTAAGGTGGCGGGAGAGTGAACAATTTCTTCGTAAGTTATCATCAGCATCAACTGTCACCATCCACCTTCTTAAGTTCTTCTGTCCAATGAGCCGGGGGATGCTCCAGTTCCTCACAAGTGCCGAGTTGATTTCTGTGTGTTGTATAATAATTAGTAAGTTTTATGAGAGTTAGTCTATTTCATAAATTTTTGATATTTATATAATAATAATTTTACTAACAATGCATTGCAAATACGCAGAGATAACTTGCTATATTTTGGGCACAAACACTGGTTTCCCTCCAAAAAGTTACTTAAAAATATGGCGGCAATAATATTTTGCGTAATGAATATGCTATGGGCTATAGGGCTATGAATATTCACATTTAAATTATTATCCATGTAAATATACCTTAAATATTTCATACACAATTGACTGCCTCATTGGTTGAGTGGTTGCAAGCGCGACTGCCGATCGGGAGGTCCTGGATTTAAATCCTGGTTTGAGTGCTATTAGATTTTTCTAATTTAGAATTTTTAATAGTGACTCGGAGTCTGGAATTGTGCCTGGTATATGGTAATAGGCTCACCACATATTCCATGTGACTTAAACATAACTGGTGAAATGTGGGAGTGTACTATACTCCTCTGCCTACTCCTTCGGGGATTATAGGCGTAATGTTACGTTATTTCATACACAAATAACCTACATCTCATAACTCATACATTAAACCATAGATTCTAACATATCAAAAGTATGTTAAATATAGTTGCTAAATATTCATTACTTTTGAAAAATAGTGAGAGAAAAAATCTTTTAATTGCCTTTAATGTTTCATCATTATCAAAAGATGTTGTTTGTTTTTCAAATGTCCATACAACACATGTGCCAAATAACACAGATGTACAGATTGCATGAAACAAATGATATTAATTTGGTAATATATAATATGCATATATTAACATACAGTGGTCACAACTCCGGAGCTAAGGTGAGCCTTTAGCTGAGGAGTTGGGGCCACTCACCTATGTTTCAGGGCTTGTTGCCTTACCAAGTAAGTGTTGATAAATAACTCTTAAATGTGTCTGCTGTCATATCTTAGTTAGTTACGTGTTGATCGTCGAAGTGTTGCATGTTTGTAACATTGCAGAGTTTAATCAGAATAGTCATGACTTGTCTGAGCTGTGTACTATTTCTGAATACCCTGCTTTTATAATATCTACATTGAATTGAATATATTGCACTAAGACAACATCTACATGCTTGAGGTGTCTCTATACTTTTCTGTAAGATGTATTTATGGAGAGAGTGATGAATAGATGAAGAAGCATAACAAGTCTGAGGATAGAGGTTTTTGGCACTCAGCGCTATGTGCCTAACCCCATAAGGAACCTGGTGTGACAGTATAATAACGATAATAATTGAAAGTTGCTTTACAAATACAAAATTGAAATCCAATGAGATACACACAACTGTTTTATTGACGATGTGGATGTATTAATTCATATAGATGAAAATCGATGAGTACAGTGCCGTGGATATTACCACCTCAATCCCAAGTTAGAAATATATATAATATATTATATTGGTGAACCTTAGGAGTGTGCTACTTTCTTCAGTCTAGCCCTTCGGGAAAATACAGGCATGAGGTTATGCTATAATAGTTACTATACTATAACCATAAGATTGTCCATTTCATTTAAAAACTACAACAATCTGATGGTAATGAAGAATGACATTGTACAATAGGTGTTGCCAATTTTGCATTTGCTTATCTTCCAAATTTTAATTGTGGTGTAAATCTATTCACTAATCCAAAATGACAATTTCTCCAGTCATCTGATAATTAAGCAATCTCAAATTTTTATTGATATTCAAAGAAATGAAGTGACATATCACTCATTTATAAGAAGTCTGATATTTCCAATACCGTTTTTTTGAGAAAACTGCTTTGACAGATTAAAATCATAATTATTGTAAGATTATTATAATAGTCATGTCATTGTAATAGTCAAAAAATTATTATGATATCAAAACACACTGAAGCGTTTTTTGAAATATTATATGCCTCGTTGTTCGAGTGGATGCAAGGGCGACTATCGATCGAGAGATCCCGGGTTTGATCCCCAGCTCAATTACCATTGGATTGTTCTAACTTGGAACTTGGATCTGGATCTGGAATCTGGAATCTGGATTTGTGTCAGGTGTATGGCAATATACTCAACATCTATTCCATGGTTGGCCGTAAACGTAATTGGTTAAACATGGGATTGTTTTAGGCTCCTCTGTCAAACGCTTCTGGGATCACAGGCGTGATGTTACGATTTTAACATAATTCATAGCCCACACTCCCTGTCAATGTTGCCACTGCAATAAATCTGTGTAAAACTATTGGTCAGTGTTTTAGTCTTCCATTGCCGCTTTGGGATCACCCATGAATTACGTTACACGAATGCAATTATTTCACCCCTCCCGGATCTGGTTATAGCAATTCGCATTTGTAACACTTCCCCCTCCATCTCTTAGGGTGACGGCACATATTTTGCAATTGAACACACCTAGAAATTATTAAATGAAAACAGCAGCTCCGAAATACTTTTGTTATTCCCTAATAGGTATGTTGTTTGAATTTCGTATATCAATACCTTAGATATGTTATATTTGGAAATGTGACGTTACCAAATTCAGGATCCCTCCCCGCCCCGTATCACACTTCGTCGACCCCTTCCCCTCTTTAACGTGTGACGTATTATATGGATGACCCCTTTGCACTATATCTGTGACGCCAGCACTGGCTAGTACCCCAGCTGAATGTGTTGTTTGCATCAATGAAATCTGTTTTTTTATTTCCCATTCTCCTACTCCATGTTATTTTTTATTTATATTTTGCTGTCCATCAATGTTTCAATTTACCAAGATGGCTGTCGCTTTATTTTCTATTCTCTTGAGTTGCCTGTTTTAGGTTTTCTTTTTTGTTCATAACTGAGCCCACTCCTCTATGAAATATGTGTGCTTTCAATGTTTAATGTTATTGTTCATGATATCCTGTGTGAATAGAAGGATTAAATTATATTAACATAATACATTGAATTGTCTGTAATATCATTGAAATCTGTTCACTCTATATATAAAATAAAATTAGGAGCCTCAATTGCAAATTTTCAGATTTCTTTATATGCTGTGTATAAGTTACACATGTTTATACAGCATTTTACATGTATAGCAACACTATGATAGCATGCAAAAATAAATTTCTGTGAATGTTGTATCTACTGTTTTAAAACAATACTACAATTTTTATATGGTTCAATTAAAAATTATTTTTCTTTTGTTTACCTATGATGTTGTCATTATAACATTTTGTATAGAAATATTATGCCCAGTGTATGGCAATAGGCTCAGCACCTATTCCATGGGATGTAAATATATTTGGTGAAATGTGGTAGTGTACTACACTCGTCTGCCTACCTTTTCGAGGATTATAGGCGTAATGTTACGTTTTTTTTTTGGATAGGAATCATTCCATCAATAATTTTCTTCTATTTTATGTGATAACTGTAATATCCAATATGGTCAAAATTGACCGTATCATAAAATATTTCTTATCTTCATTTGTCCTTTTGATCCCTATTTTATTACTTACAATTATTTTTCACATTTCGATTACCTAAATTTGCTTTATTATTTTTTACTTTTACCAACAAAATATTTTTCGTTACTGTTTTCTTTTACTTTTTGGTTGACACACTCATACTCATATTTTATTGGCATCCTTGTTACAGCAGCTGGAGGAGGTCCGGCAGGTGGGCTCCTACAAGAAGGGCACCATGATGACCGGGAAGAATGTGGCCGATATAGTGGTCATAATGAAGACCCTGCCCACCAAGGAGGCGGTGGAGGGGTTGTCCAATAAGGCGTGTTTAATTAATATATTTATTCATACTAAGTGTCGTATGGTCGTGGTGAGTAAGAGCTGGTGGAGTGGAGGGGGATGTGTGCAGCAGCGGACTGAAACAGCCTGATGATGATGATCATGATGCCGCAAACGAAATAGATAAGACAGTTCCAGGCCTACATGTTAAAGAGAATGATTAATACAATATTTGACACTATCTGCACTCTGACTACCCCTGTAAAGGATCATAGAATGATGATATAATAGTAATAATTGCTTGTCTGACACCAGCAGGTTGGACAAGAGTTAGACAAGTACAACAAGCGGCACTCTAACTGCCCCAAAAGGGACCATGGCGAGCTGATATAATAATACTAATAATTGTGTGTTCGCCCTTGGAGAGACAGTCAGAGAGTTGAACAAGCTGTACTCTGACTAATCCGTTAGGAACCATGGCATGATCATATAATAATAATTGTGTGTCCGACCGCAGGTGATAGAGGAGTTGAACAAGTTGATGAGGGCAGAGGGCCAGGGCAACGTGACCGGTGCGGGGCACGAAAGGGGCTTCACGGTGAGCGCCTCGGCCGCCGCCGTGCGCGTGCTCGTCACTACTCTCCACCAGAATCTGAGGAAGCTGGAGCCGGATGTGAGTGACTGGTGACTTATATGGTGGGCTAAGAAAATGTACTCTCAGGTGAGGGTTGTATCTAAATTGTGCTAATATGTGGCGGCGTTTATAAAGTATGGTGTGGGAGTGTATCCAATGGATACGTAACACCACGCCTGAATCTTCGAAGGGGTAGGCACAGGAGTGTAGTACACTCCCATGTTTCACCTGTTATTATTAAGTCCCATGGAATAGGTGGCCTGGAATAGGGAGCCTATTGCCATTTACAGGGCCCAATTCCAGACTCCATGTCACTACTAGGATTTTAAATTAGAAAAATCCAATAGCATCCGACCCGGGATTTGAACCCAGGACCTCTCGATCTGCAGTCGCGCTTGCAACCACTCGACCATCGAGGCAGTCCAATGGATACATATTGTTAAATTTAATTTGTGTGATATGTGGTATAGAAATAATTTAAAAGAGTTACGTAATAAATTTAGATGATATTCTTTGTGAAATATTCAAAATTAACTCTAATTCTACATATTGTTACGTATAGGTACGTAGATAGGCGGCTGGAAACGATGCGATGAACTGTATCGGATGACGAAAAAAAAGATACTCTCAGAATAAATATCAATAATTTATATGACCTCTCATCCAGGTCCACCTGGACTACAAGGTGATCAGCAGCCACCTGGCGGCCATTCGCCACAGCCGCTGGTTCGAAGAGAACGCCCACCACTCCTCCATCAAGGTACATAAGGGAACTTCTCACCGACTTGCTTGACAGACAGACAGATACAAGTTGATATATAATTATTATTGAGCTATTGTAACATTATGCAAAAAGCATGGAGAGACAATTATAATAAAGTAATATAAATATCTTGTGACATCACCACAAACAGTCATCTGATCTCAAAGGGAGCTTCAACAGAGCTAGTGTCATGGTAACCAGACAATTGATTAACTACATGTATACATATAAATACATACTTACTTAAATATACATCACACAAATATTTGTTCTGCGTGAGACTCAAACCCATAACCAACAGCTCAGCAGTCAGGTTCACTAACCACTGCACCAACAGGCCAGTAGCTATTATCCCTCGCTCACTTAATATGCTTCTTCTAAGTCCATAAGCTCAGTGGCGTGCTGTTGGAGAGACCTATGTCCAGCAGTGGATGGAAACAGGCAACTGATGATGCAATCCATGACTATAATATTAACATAGCTGCTATTTCCACCAGGTCCTGATCCGATTGCTGCGGGACATGTGCGCAAGGCACGCGGGACTGACGCCGCTCACCCCCTGGATGATAGACCTGCTGGCACACCACTGCATCATGAACAACCCGGCGCGTCAGGCGCTGCCTATCAACGTGGCCTTTAGGTGGGTATACTTTTTGTTTGTAGCTTAACCTAAGGTATGTATGGGGTGTAAGGGGCTCCAAGCTTAACCTTAAGATCCATAGTCAATGGCATCTGCCTATGATGCACTCTGCTACATAACAAAAGGCTTTGGTGTGCTTCGGATTACGATAGTGTTAGGCATTTCTACATACTCAGATGCTGGCTAGCAAAAGTCCTCGTAGGGAAGAGTCATCAGTGAATTGAGATTGGTGGATGGTAATAAAACTGGGTTTAAACGGTTAACTTGGCGATTACACAGAGAATTTGTATGTATAATTATGCATTGAATAGAACTTGGTGGGTGCTTTCTTCATCATTCAGTGATACAGAGTAGTCTTTTCAAGTTCCTTTGTCATGTTGTTACAATTTTACCTACTTGTCTATCAAGTCAATTTTATTGTCAGTATTCAGTCAGTTCAAGGTGGTTTACTGGATAACTGATAAGTTGGTGCAGTCATTAGTGAACCTGACTGCTGAGCTGGGGGTTGTACGTTTTATTTCCATCCAACATAAATGTTTATGTAGTGAACTCAAGTATACGGTGTGTATCTGGCTGTAATAATATCTATATAAGTATATATTATTTAATGGATTATCAGCTGCCTCGTTACTGTGGCACAAGCGCTCTTGATGCTTGCTTTGGTTTACTTACGTACTTACTTTGTCTGGAGATGTCTCAAGGTGATTGTTATAAGAGTGTACACTGTGTGTCAGACGCGCGCTGTCGCTGGTGGCGGGCGGGCTGTTCCTGCCGGGCTGCGCGGGGCTGCCCGACCCGTGCGAGGCGGCGCACGCGCGCGCGCACACCGCGCTCGACCTGCCCGCGCAGGACGCCGCCGCCAACACCGCGCAGACGTGAGCCGCCACCCGCACGCACACACACACACAGACAAACATGCATCGAACTGGCCGCGCACACAACCGACAAATATAAGCACGCACAAACACCTACACATGTACGCATACATATAGGGACAAGAGATTGTTCTCGTATACGCATAAAATGAGGCAACATAATGCCAGTAAACACACACACGGAAAAACGTAAGAACGCGCACACACACACACAATTATTATTATTATCTTACTCATTGTAAATTAATTACAAGCGTGATGTTACATTTCATATATATAATTAAATATTATATTAAACAAATACTTACACAAATAACTTTATGTTTACGCTCTGATCAAACATTAAATTCATATCAGTGTTTATATGTACGTGCAGTTGGAAAGATGTTAAAAATGCATTAGTAATGTACATTAACGAAAATGTAAATTCAAGACAATGACACATATTTATTTCAGATTGTGAATCGAACTCACACATCCAGACTCGCTGATCACATACACTAAGCCACTCAACCAACAGGCAAATACAAAAAAAACCTAACATTATGCCTGTAATCCCCGATAGGGATAGATAGAGGAGTGCAGTTCACTTCCACGTTTCACCAGTTACGTTTAAATTACACAATTAAATAGAAATATATTTGTCGTTCTGTCATCAGATTACTTCGCGTAGTGGCGCGCGGTGGTCACCGGTACGTCTTGGGGCTGCAGGAGTTTGAAGGTGGCAAGGACATATCCACTGAGATCACGGTGTGGGACGGCGTGGTGGTGTCACCACTGGCGCCCGCCTAC
Organism: Parelbella ahira ahira; assembly: GCA_018244795.1. Lineage (NCBI taxonomy): Eukaryota > Metazoa > Arthropoda > Insecta > Lepidoptera > Hesperiidae > Parelbella > Parelbella ahira. The sequence continues at coordinate 1,427 of DWME01006428.1, read as the reverse complement.
CAGGAGACGCCTGAACCTATGGAGACTGATGATAAAGGTAAGTAATGCTAATCTCCTCTAAAATGTGTACTGCTTAACTCATGCTTTTTGGGTTGGTCTGACTGGTTTCGGACCGCAATCCCGTAATCACGTGTATAAAGACCTATGAAACATTTAACAGAAAAATAAATTGCTCTGGTTTGTGTCCATTTTTTTATCCAAATGCTTTTCCGACGCTTGTAAAAAATATCTATATAAGTATTTATATGTGTGTAGTTCAACAGCTGTCTGGTTACGATAACGCAAGCTCTCTTGATGCTTGCTTTGCGAACAGATGGCTGTGTGACGAGGTGTTATTGTGATTTTAATTTATATAATATATGTTTCATTGACTAAAAAAACTAACCCACATGCCCAGCATGGGGATTGTGGGCAAAACTTCTTTCCATATGGGACAGAGACTGGCTGATGATGTATGGACATATGAGTAATGTTCTTTTAGAGTGATACCACACTACATTTATTGATTTACAAGTGTTACTTTACAAGTTTTAAAAAATAATTTTGGTGTAAAATTCTTTCAGAGCTCTTGTGATCAGCACATTGGCCTTAAGCTCACTGTGAAAACAGATCAAGCTATGTAACAGCAGTGCCCAGAAGACTGTCTAGAATTTTCGTTTATTTTAAATTTTCATTAGGAGGGTAGTTGTATTTTTGTTTCTTTGTTTCATTTCTTGTTAATTGTCAGTAGATTTCATTACATTTTAAAGCTTTTCCTGTCTATCATGTTCATTAAAATTGTATTGTCTCTCCAGGTCTCTTATGGAGAATTGTATACCATCATGAGATAATCTGATCAGAGATTTACTGCTTTCTACTACAGTGGAGATGTGTGCGAATCATTGGAAACTCTGAACTTCATATGGCTTGAATATCAACACACTAAATATGTTTAAATGTAAATATTTTGGTTTATTAACAATAAAATTTTGTATGTAACTCATTTGTTTACTCAATTTGTTGTTTTTTGCTTCTAACACTGCTTTTGGCTTAACATACCAGCACTGGGCTGTCCATGGGGGAATAGGGCATAATATATTTAGATATAACTCACAGAAGTTAAGTAGGGACTTGGCTATGATGATGTAATTTATACTGACTGCATAAAAAGCATTTGTTTAATTTTATTATAATTTTCGGTTTAACGTAACATAACGTAACATCACGCCTGTAATCCCCGAAGGAGTAGGCAGAGGGGTGTACTACACCCGCACGTTTTATCAGTTAAGTTTAAGTCCCATGGAATAGGTGGTGAACCTATTGCCATACACCGGGCACTGATCCAGACTCCGAGTCACTGCTAGAAATTCAAAATTAGAAAAATCCAATAGCACTCGACCCGGGATTTGAACCCAGGACCTCCCGATCAGCAGTCGCGCTTGCAACCA
>DWME01006427.1:0-13665 GCA_018244795.1 Parelbella ahira ahira | reverse complement strand
GCGGCTGCCCGCCGCCCTCCACCTGCCGCAGCCGCGCTCGCGCGCCCTCGAGCTCTATGCTCTTCTCCTCCAACTGTAACGGTAACGATCATTATTGTGAGCTTATTATATTCTATGCAGCAAAACACTGATTTTATTGTTTTGTTTATGAACAAGAAACTTATCGAGGTTCAGTTAAGCATTTCGAGAATTATTCTATTTGTGAGCGCAAACGTATCGGTCGGAAGCGACACTGTGAAACCCACGATGTTCACTCCGTGAAACTTAGTATATCGCACCTAAACTAGGTCGGTAACTACGAGTGCACAGATTTTACATTGATTCCAGTTAAATTTCAAATGACCGTATCAAAATCAAACATCATACAAATCGCCCAGCGCTACATAACTCATGTTGACATTCTAATTACATTGAGCGACGCCGCAGTGTTGGCGTCGTCTACGACGATAATTAATAATCTATTTACATATATTATGATTAGTCACATTGCCTTCGTTGCTCAGATTAACGTCAAATTAAATTACAAGTGAATTGTGTAATTAACGGATCAGGTTGGTTGCATAACGCCACGCCGGTTACGTTTAAAAGTAAAAGAAAAACCAACGCTCATTAAATATTAAAATATATGCCTGTCCTGTTCAAACATCTCGGTATTACTTCTTTGTATTTGTATCCGCTTCAAATATTTGCCGAAAATAATGTTAAAAATACCAATAAAAATGTTTGTTATTAAACTCGAACCATACAAAAGACTTGAATTTTTAATCCACATAAAAAACGGTAATCTACTCTTTATGGATTCAACCTGCCTAAACATCTGACGACAGCAATAGACCTAGCTTGCATGTACTGTTTCAAATGTATACTGAACCCTGTCTACAAACCACCGATATATGTATGATCTCAAATACTATAGTTACAAATACTATAGTTAATACTAGCGTGGCAGACTATGGCTTTAACACTCTCATTATGTGAGGAGACCCGTGTTCCAACTGTGGAATGATAAAGGGGTCGGAAAGGTACAGAAATCATGGCAGTTGTATGGATTACTTGAAGGAGAGAAAAAACATAATTAATTAATATAGAACTCACTCTAAACTTAAGATCCTCATTGATGTCGTTGGCGCGCTCGAGCCGCTCCAGCAGCAGCGAGCGTTGGCTAGCCGTGTGCCTCAACTGCTCGCTGAACATCTGGAAACAAATAACACGTTCCATCAGGAGATTGTACTCAAGTAATCATAAATTTTAATGAGGATGTACCTAACTAATGTGAATTTGGCTAATATCAACCAGAGAAACATGGCTGTAACAGTCGTGTACATTTTGTAACAATAGAAATAAAAGCCATAGAAATCTCAGTAACATTCAGCTAATTGGGTTCATCAGGACGGTCCATCGTTTCTGAAACGTTATATCATAAATTCAATTTGTACTACAAAAAGTTTTTGATATAGGTAAAAAGAAGAAAGAACAGGGAATTCGATAAACTAGTCTCATATAAGTTTACGAAATATTTAACTCATAAAAAAATTCAAAAATACATGCTTCGTATTTTAACAAAGAAACTAATTTCATAAATCTTCAAACTTAAATGATATTCAACAATAAAATTCTACTATGAAGTTAATATTGAAGACACTCCACACAAGAGAGACGTGTTATGCAGATTACATTCAACATTTAAAGGGCAGAGAGCTCAAGTGGCAAGGACGGCATGTGAGATTGTTGCGAAATATATTTCTAAACACACACCATCTGCTTGCCAAAGAAAGATAGTTAAATATGTGTTTTTTAACGATTCAACAGCAACGGTTGAATGGCCTCGGCCACAGTCCATTACCTATATTATTATTGTTTCGCGTAATTTTGGCGAAATCTCCGCGATTATGTCACCGCGCTAGATGTCGCCTCGTTAGAGAGTACGTAGTGTAACGAGCACCGTTTTGCTGCCCGCCGCTGATGGAGAGTCGCACGGACATCGACCGTCATTACCTCATTCGACTCTTTCAGCAATTAAGAACGACTGGGACGAAAAGAACAAAACAATATATTGGCCGCGTTCTACAAACACTTTTGTTGCGCAACGTTTCGGAAAGAACGCTTTTCAATGGAGAGTGTAAAGTTGATAGGGTAAAGAAACGGATTGTGATTTATTTATTGGATCGCCAACATAAGAGACAGTGTTCACAGTCTAGAATTTAATCAGACCTCGTTTATGCGATTCACCTGCTCTCACAATTACAGGCAATCACGTCATGCATAAAGATGTACAGTGAGCAAATTAAACATTATAATTAAAAATTAGACTTAATAGTTTAAAGATAGTATAAGATTGGATTGCAGACAGTTAATTTACACCAAATCAATATTGAAATATGAGCTAACAGATTCCTGCCGAGGTACATTTAGTATTTTCATGCTGAATCGATGCGGATCTTATATACATCGTGGCGGAAACGATCGAATTTCCTTGATTGTATCGTATAACAGATGACTCGCAACAATAGCGCTCTTGGACCATAATAAATCTTGTTAAAGATCGTTTTGCTACCGTTGAGCCCGAGGATAATGCGATGGTCAACGTGGTGCGAGATGATTGTCCATTGGGTAACTCTTGCTTGTTGTAGATAAAGATGTATCCACATTTACTAGATCATCGAACTCGTGACTGACTTCACAATTTTAACAAAGCGTTTTGTTTTGAAGGACGTGTTTATCCAGTCGATGACGAATTTGAGAATGGACAGTCGTCCGCTAATACAGGAATATAATTAAAAAGAGACCGATAGAGAAATAGAAAACAGTGACCGTGTTCTGAAACTGGGTTAGATATGAGTTAAATTTTTCGTACATCTACCTCGTTCAACAAATATTTCATTGTAATTTGAAAATTTTAATTTAAACTTACTAGATAAAGTAACGAATTTTGTCAGATTAATTATGCGATAGTACAAACCTGATTTTGAACGGTGGAGATGAGCAATTGTCGCTGAAGTTCGACGGGATTACTCTCGAGGAGAATCGCAGCGATCTTCTTCGACTCAGGTTTGGAGACACGAGGTGGGCGCGCAGGTGTGTCCAGTGTGGCGTCCAGTCGACCCAGCGGAGTGTGGGCGGTTGCCGGACTGCTGGCCACTGCCGCCTCCAGCTGGGCCGCGCGCGTCAGTAGCTCGTCACGCTCCTCCCGCAGCCGCGCCACGTCCGTGCACTCCATACACGCTGTAGACAACGCCCTCGCGAAAGACTCCTCCGCCGTGTGATCATCTCCCGAATGTCGCTCGTCGAGTTCACCTCGCAACAGTTCCGCCTCGTCTCGTAACCGGACCCCCTTTCTTTGGATAACGTCCAGCAGCGCCCATAGCTCGTCTTCGAGCGGTCGCGACCTGGAGGCGGAGGCGGAAGCGGAGGCGGAGGAGGAATGGGCGTCCTTCCCGCAAGAGGTCTCGGTGCTGAAGCCGGAGTCCTGCACGCTGGGCTGCGGCTTGGCGCGCGCGGCGTCCCCGGCGGCGGCGGGCAGCTTGCGGCGCACGCGCACGCCGGGCTCCCAGTCGCGCCGCGCACCGCTGGCCGGTGTCGACGGCGCCATCTTGGAGCGCAGGTTCGGGAACGTCTCGATAACGAGATCGCGGAACTCGAGCAAGGCTCCCACCTCATTCTGGAGTTCCTGTAATGTGATCAAAGGCTTTTAAAACTTGTGAGGTTCGTTTATTTCTCACTACCATTTTATAAAGATACAACATAATTGCAATAAAATCAAAATTCGCTATGCAGTGTAAGGAATGCGGCAGAATTTTTGAACATCAGCCAAAGGCTATTTAGTCACAATATGAGTCAGGTTGCATAAGGATTCCTTGAACCCTAGCGTTGTACTTGTAGTAATAGGTTAAAATCGAATAATTCTTATAGAAGCTCAATGTAATGAAAACTTTAATATAATTTAAGTACGTAAGTATGCCTGAATTATTTAATAGAACAAGGGCATGAAGAAATGTGCATGCAAATTTTTTATAAAAATTACTGGTACGAACCTGTAACGCCACGAGGGACTTAGCCTGCTCCGAGATGAGGTAGTGGAAGGGCCCGGGCGGCGAGCGCAGCTGCATACACTCCATGCCCGAGCCGCCCGAGCCGCCGCTGGCGCTGTCCGCACCGCCCGTCTGCGCAACAAACACAATGTTCACATTTAACATATATTTCTTAAAACAAACTAATACCTATATTACTTACGAAACAATTATACAATTTATATATAAAACAAAGATTCTCGCGATGTCTCACTGAAAAGTTATTAACTACGTAACACGTATTAATAATTGAAATATGAAGTAATAATTCAATCAATCGAATCTTTAGAATAATAATCAATGAAATAAATTAATGGTGAAATCAATTAATCATGAAGTCATCTAATAGATTTACATAAACGTTGACTGCAGAGTCTATACGAGTAAGTTAAATTCTAAATCTACATTCTACAGTCACCGCTCTGCCGTTGAATTCTCCCACAACGCTACGAGGGGAGTTCAAGTGGAGTACTCTGTCATTCACAAAACAAATAAAGTAATAAACCAAACTATTAATATAAGCGGTCGAAAACAATTAAGGACGATATGTTCGAGGGGAACGCATGTAGGGAACATGTACTACACAAAAATGCTTTATTTCACTTAACCCTTTTAAGTGTTCGTGTAAGAGTAATTGTTACGATCAAATGCACGTGTTCGTTTTAAGCAAATGAAAAGCATTTTATCGCGTACGGTTTCTATGATTACTACAACATCGTCACGCCAGGCCGCTGAAGGGGTAAGCGGAGAGCACCGAATGACGAATATCTCCATCTTAACAACCTTGACGTGCCTCTTTTATGTTCATCATTTTTATATACGCACATCCAAATTGAAGACTTGACTCTAAGTAAACCTAATCTAACCTCTTTCCCAAGTTAATCATTTTGATGTATTTGTCATAAATGTCCCAGTAAATCTGGATACGTAATAAATCAATATCGATTATGCTAATTATGATTCCAACATTACATATAAACGAAGGCCTTAATAAATAAACAAATTCGCTTTAAACACTTGCCCAGAAGCAAAGTAACATAAGAATTTTACTTAATCTTTACAAGCCTAATGTCAATCATAATGACTGCATATTGATTCGAGTAGACAGGCGTCAGAATGTTCTCTTATCCATAGTCGGAGAGTCTGTGCTCCACTGACATACAAATTAGTATTTTAATTCATTTAAAAACATTCGTTATGAAACAGAGTTGTATAAAGCCCTAGATTTTAATAAAATCAGTGAATGTGTCACATTAAAAGGATGACGTAAGAAATATGTTTACGCGTAAACGTGGGTAGACATGTGAAAATTGTCATTTTAGTCATGTTAAATAGTTTCTACAGTAGCCTCTGTCAGGTCCTACCTTTGACATTATGAAGCATTCACCGTTTTACTTGTGTCCTACAATGAATTAGTAAATAATCTGTCTTATATTGACGACTTTTAGACTTTTCTGTCTATTTGTTCGTGATGTAAACATTAATAAACCGATTGTAACAAAATTTGCTTTCGAGATAAGTTAATACCGGGGTCAAATTATAGGGTACTTCATGGCGGGAACATTTTCATTACCCCAGTAGCGCAAGTGAGCTACTAAGTTCTAAGTCACTGCTGCCTGCTCGTTTGTAACTAAAGATATATCATTGAACTTTTGATCATCATTTGGATGGATTGGTAGAGCCTTCCATTTGGCACGTGTAAACAACAAAAAATATAAACAAATCAATACGTAGTGAGAGCATACAGGAGATTGTAATATTGGTGATGCAGACTGTGCAGGCGTCTCATACGAGTTCAAGCTGGTCGTCTGTAATTATTTTGTATAAGCGCACCTGGGCACAAGAACAACAATAATGTCACCGTGCTGTTAGGCGTAAAATTGCGTTACGTTCGACCGCCCTGCGCCCGGACACAGCCGCTCCTACTGCCTCGCCACCATTGTGTCGTTTTTGCATTACGAAAACGAAAACGCTTTTTGTGTGTACCACTTATTTAAGTTATCGAAATGATTTGGCTCGTTTCCTCTACAACAAAACAAAAATGAAACTTGACTTCCGTAGTTTTTTTTCCGTTGCCGCGAACTTTCCTCGTTACCATAATCGATACCGTTTTACAATAAAGTTATGACATCTTCACAGCGTAGAAATTGAAGCAACCCAATAATATAAAACACAGGAAAATAAAATAGAAGGGACTGAATATTCTATTGTATTGAATGAACTATGGGCAATCTTTCGAAATATGCATATAAAAGGCATAAATTTTATAGCCCAAAGATACTTTGATTTCCAACATTGGTACGACAGAATTCTGGCACGAGTCCAAGAGAAATTGTCGGCGCTTAAAAAATTCAAAGGCGCGAATGAAATCTTAACACACAAATATAAAACCGTTCACTGCTGATATTTCCGTCGGTATTTAAGCGGTAGATTGACGGCGATAGATATCTGGCTTGCTCTTGATGCGAATTAATCAAAGTTGTTCACGAGATATTTTAATTACCATCACATCGGTGAAGTGGTTGCGATCGCTTTCAAGAGCGCATTATTGTAAATAGTGAAACATATTTATTTCACTGGAACACGAGCTGTGGGAAGTTGTACGAAGTTCAAATCTCAGTATTGGATTAAAATCACACATTGAACAGCTTTCAAATACACTAAATATGCGAAATGTTAAATAAGAATTCAAAACCCCAAATATGAATGCAATTTACAATTGCCAATGAATACCTACTATGTTTTTCGGTGATAACTAAATTTAGTACAGTATAAAACAGTAAATTCAGTATAGTATAGTATATTATACATATAGTTTTTTATATCGTGCTTGTATAAAAGACTAACACTTTTACCTAACATAACAGTCGTAGATAAACTGTATGCTCATGGAGGTAAATGTTGGCCGAGTAAAGTTGCGTAGATAAGTCAAATACTAACAGTACTTTATTCTCACTCTCTAAACATACTGATGTACATATTTATTTAATGGCGACTAGCCGCGACTTCGTCCATATTGAATACACTTAAATGAAAGTAAGTATGTATGTATAATTATATGATCGATCATCTCCGTCTTAGATGGTGTCCTAAATAAAATTATTCTGTATTCATTTAGAAGCTTAAATACGTGTCAATAGCTAAGCAATTTCGGCGCTGAGCTATTCCAAAGACAAACAGACGAAAACTGAAAAAAACGCATATTGGATTTAGTTTGGGATAAAGTAAACTGCAATTTTATTTATATAGATATATGTACATATGTGGCGGCAAATCATCAAGCAAAGGCCACATATGTACTTAGGGTTCATTAATTAAGCTTTAAAGTATGTCTAAAAGAATATCCTACGTGAACTATTTGCCATGCTTATCATATACGAATGAAATCATAAAAAATTAAATGACAAGTTCTAAAGTCCTGCCGCAACTACTAAGCTATCTACGAGTAGGTACGTCGTTTTGTTACACATCATTAACGCCTGCTTAATACATATTTATTCGATACTGTGAACATTGTTATTTACACCGCAGACGCATTATATTATATGACACATTTTGTCTCTTGATAAATTCAAGAACCTAACGTATACTTAGCGTTGAATAACTTCTACTCCTTCACGAGGATTTCAAAAAATAGCCGACTGTCTTTGTAATACGTAACTGTTTGAACTCTTAAATTAGCATTTTTAGTTTTTTATAGTTATTGTTTATTAGCTCAACACACAGACGTAATGAGAGATAACTAGTTTCTGCGAACTAGAAGTGCCCACATCAAATAATGGACAAAGCAAAGATGAAGGCGAAAGTGCTTTCTTTCCGAATTCTGCTTTATTTACAAATCTTTGATAACCGAGTGACTGTCCCGTCGGTGGAATGGTTGCAAGTGCTACGGTCGAGCGAGAGTTCCTGGGCTCTGTGGACAGGTCGATTACTATTCGATTTTTTATCTTGAAATTCCTAATAGTGGCTTGGAGTCTAGATTTGTTTCCCGCTGTGAGGCAATGGGTCTATCTCTTCGGGGATAATAGGCATTATATTATGTCTTTGGTTATTTGAACGACACGAAATCTACCATTATTTATTCGTTTGATATTTTCTTTTGTATTATATGTGTGTATGTGTATGTAGCACATAATCTCTTCCATCTTGAGTTTCTTTGATTGTTTTATTCCAATCTCATTGTACATGTAAAAACTATAAAGTTTTTACAAATACATTATAGGTGTGAATACATATGTCTGTATATATCTAAATACATATATACAAAGATTAGGTAGGTAGAGAGAATAGGTGATTCGTCTTCAAGTTTGCTTTCCATGGCGGCAACACGGTTCGGAAACAACTGTTTCCCTATAAAATTCAAGGCTAGTGCCGAGAAAGCGAGTTTTCGAGCCAACTATCAGCGGAGCGAGGCGCGACACTCGCACGACTATTTAGTCGGGTTTTACTTTCCTTACTTCCGTTTCCGGCGCATGGCCGGTAACGTTCTTTATTATATGTTATTTTATTGATTGCTATTAGAATAATCAAATTAATTAAAAAAAAGCATGAGTCACGTCTTCCGATAACAAAATTAATAAAAACATCCTGTTTACTGAGTCAATCTTATGTAAGTCGATACGTATTAGGCAATAAGACGATGCGGTGTAAGAAACTGGGATATATTACGAATATAATAAACGAATATAATAAACTGGATATATTACGAATGTTCTGGTACTTTCCATGTCGGTAGATGTCAAATGTTTCTTCCGCGCATCCTAGATTTAGAACCTTGACATTTTTTAAAAGTCTACCATACACTTAGTTTTTAACAAGTGCAAATATTCATAATTTTTGTTAGCTGAAAGATACTAACGTGTTTGTAATATACTGTTCGTTGTTTAGAGACCAGTTTTGTTGATATTTAAATTGCCATAATGCGTTCATATCACACTCTGGAAGTTACTTACTCTCTATCCTGAACAAAATTAATAAAATTATATTTTTCTACATTAAAAGTAATTTCATAAGAACATTGTGTGGTGAGACATTTACCCGTAACACTTGGTGGTTGGTAATAATTTTGATGTGACATTTATATCATATTAACATTATTAGGTGGCAATAGAATCCACAACCCTCGGCTTAACTATCAGGGTCTGTACCCCGTGTATTAAAAACGATTCAATTCAAATTAATAATAAGCTACGGGGAATCGAAATTCTATTTTACCATTTGGTTCATTACCCTTATTCATTTCAAATGCTCCAATGATATACTTTAAACTTAACTCAAGCACCTATAGTTGTATAGAAATAAAATCGCCATTGACAACAGAGAACTGAAAACATAAATGAAATTGTATTTCTCAGAAACAAAATATTTATAATGTGGCGGTTATGATAGCCGGAGCGGCTTTTCTTGAAGCGGAACGGAACCGCCCGTGCTTTGTTTATTTTCAGTCGCGTCGTCACGTAACGACAACGATTAACGATATGCACAACGCGGGTGTGGTGAGGAGACAACCAAACGGCACTTTCGTAATGACGGCCGCACGCGACACGTCACTGCGATTACTCGGCAGGTAGGTAGGTACCTACATCTAGTCGAATGATGAAACTATTAAAACCCGCATGTGTTCGGTATATATTATGTTTCTTTTTCAGATATTTTAAGTTATATTCTGTGTTCAACAGGGGAGTGATAAATGATGATGATAATGATGAAATATAAACTTATTTCAACCAATTCCCACACTCCACTAAATACTCTTTATACCTACTAAGGAGGAAATTAGATCGGCAAAGCGTAATATTTTTACATAATATGTAATTGAAATTCCACCGTTCATCATATGTCACAATTCATAAATGTTCTAGAAGATTCGGACAGACGTGCCTTAGAAAGAACTCTTCTTACACGTTAACATATGTATGTACTTCCTCGTCTCATGTGTACAATACACGACATATGTCTATAAATAGTTCGGTTTGCCATAAGGATGAAACCGTTCAAATGCGACTTGAACACGAGTGTCACGGTCATTGATCACTGCATCTAATGTCGAAACGAGGAAAAATCCACGTACGCACTTCTACGTTGAAGATCGCACACAAATTCGCAATAAATACACTATGTATTATCGACCGACCGCCGTCGGCCTCGGCTCGGTCACATTCGACCTTAGCCGAAAAAATTCGAACATCCAAAGTTGGAAATTTTGCATCCGAGCGTCGTAAATTGCAATTGTCTTGCGCTTTTAATGTTTCCAAGGATTTTGTTGTGCATTTTATTCAAGCCATTATGCTTTTGTTTTAAATTAGCATATCTTCAATAATTTTGTTTAGTTAATACTACGTACAATATATTTACATACAAGATATACATATTTGGATAGAGATATTTGACACTCGGTGCTCTCTATCTACCTGGTAAGGGACGCGCTATGACTACATAAGAATAATACAACATTGGCAAATCGTAGGAGTATACTAGTCTTCTGTTTATTTGTTCGTTCAAATAGAGTCGGTATGTTATAACATAACTGTTATAATTGACAGTAAAAATATGATCTAGCGTTGTTATCATTGGGTGTCGGTATTCGGTAACACTTAAATAATACACACACACACACACACTCATCACTTGTGCAACGTGTGTGCGTTGCGTCACACATGCGTCGCGATCATCGAAGCCTTACATGCGAGAATAGGAAGGAGACATGATTAATTTAATATTACGACAAACACAATTATATTACTCCTTGCACCTCAAGGAGTAGGTAGAGAGAATTGAGTGCGAAATATCGCCTTGTCGACCTCACGTGCTATTCAATGACGTAAAAGTTGATGACGAAAAAGTGGAACAAAACCAAGCATTAATATGTAATAGCACGTTTTCGTGTGTAATGACCTAAATATCATATCTGACCGCAACTTTTCTAAACCAACAGTCAAATGTCATGTTACATTGAGATCAAGATCCCAAGGACCCAGCGCAGAATGATCAAGATAGGATTGATAAGTGTACATATAAAATTCTAGGAGAAACGCGAAAGCATTGGTTAATGTTAATCATAGCTCTACATAAACAGAAACTATCGAGAAACTCTAAAATAAACAATAACAAATTGTGCGTGTACTATTCACGCGCGGTCGCCGTCTCGCCACTTTCTTCTCATAAAAATAGGAAAATATTACTTGGACGCTGCGGCTGATGGAAAGATTTATTTTTTATTTTATCTTTGATCTATTAGCCATTTTTGTATGTATCACCGAAATTTTAATAAGTATTGCATGTTAGGAAAAATTCTATAACGTCAGTAAGCATGTGTTTTTATATGTTATATCGAGTACAATCATCATCATCATCATCTCAGCGTTTATCCCGGTTACGTCCTCGAGTACAATACAATACAAAAATACTGTATTGCACGCCACGTAAAATAAAAAACAACAAAAAAATTTGTATAAAGCTGTATGAGAATGTGAAGGTTTTACACATGTAGACCATAGAATGCTGGCACATCTTAGTTCAATCTCTAAAGTCAATTTTAGAATAGCTTTAAATGTACGTTTCCGTATATACATATGTGTATTGTATTACGTTTTTGCATCATAAACCAAATGCCTTATTTTCGTCGCCTTTTTATTACAAAACCATCACCGCAATTCTGACAATTCGAAATGGCTGCCAGTTACCTTCGTAATAACAAAAAGTATTAATATATTCAATTATGTGAAATCATGAATTTGTTACAAATTAGGTAGGTACTAATGGTTAAACTGGTGAAACGTGGAAGTGTACTACACTCTTCCGCCTACTTTTTCGGGGATTACAGGCGTGATGTTACGTTTTAAAGTATTAATTAAACCTAATATACATATATCCATGTATTATTGTATATGTATGCACATACAAATGCGGTAAGTGCATAAGAGGATTATCCATAAATAAAACGTAATATCTGTTCCGTAAAACACACAGCTGTTTCCAGTCGAGCCTAAGGAAATCTCATTTTAAAAATCATAAAAACCGAAGAGGAATCACTACGTTGATGACGACATCAATATCAACACGACGTTCCATTATTGGACTCAAATCTCCTTTCAGAATGAGAAAGATTAAGGCCATACACATATCTGCCAGGGTTTAAGGCCAAGTGTGGGTTAGCAAAATTCCACACGCTGAGATCTCTCAGCTTTCCTTGAGATGTATTACGGTGATGACGTCATGTTATTTTAGAAACTACGATATACTTTTGTATATACATTTTACTAATCGACACGTAACGGCAAGCGGGCGGTTTCGCTTTCCAGCCGCGGTGGCCGCCTCCACTCGGCAGGGTTATACATAATGCGGGAACAGTTAATCTTGATACATAAACATGTTACAAATAAAACATGTACCTATATTTTTATCTTATCTGAACACTGTCGAACGATATACAATGACACATGCCAGTGATATTACAAAATTCGTTTATCGCGCATTTTTTTGAAGTACGTGTAGATATAGCGTCCTTGATTTTGAGACGATCTTATTGTATGAATGTATCCTATGGTGCCTTGCATGTTTTTGGTCGAGTCATCAAAGAAGCTTGGAAGCTTAAAACAAACAAGATATTTAATGAATGGAATGATATCTTGGTTTTTCTATGAATTAGGAAACACATCACTGAGTTCTGTGACATTATATTATTTGTATATAGATTTTAAATGTTTATGGGTTACTTTTTGCAACAGAAGAATTAACCGAAATTCTGACGTTGACATTATATAGCAAACATACACACGTGTAACGACACACAAATCAGTGCATTTAATTATGACTAACAAAAACACGACGACCGCCTTCGTATGGAACATGGGCGCTACAAAGGCAGGCGCTAGTAAATATAACAAAATATTTATATAAATTCAAAAATTCAAATTCAAGCCAGTCAAGCCGTGTTCTGATTCGGAAGCGACGTACGCAATTACATTTCGAGCGACAAAAAACGTATATCGTATCGCAAATTGTAGCCGCGTGTCGCGTGTACACGCATCGCTAAAGAAATTCGCGTCGGTCGTCCCACATTACGTTGCGACACGGACATCTTAATATTTGAGTTGTTAGCTTCGAAATACTGTCCCATTGTTTGCGTTTCGCATGTAATTATGCGATACGTAGATTGTTTTTTTTTCCAAACGCCTTGTAAGATTCGTATCACTACACTGGGATTGTTTTTGTGTGACGCGACGTAAAATACAAATAAGAAACGCGAATAAAATCAAAAATATACAAAATTTATGACTTAAAATTAAAAATGAATAAATAAAGTCGCATTTTTATGTTGTCCAGTAAATTTTAATTTAGAATACAGAAACAAGAATATATATAATGTTAACGTTATTAATGACGTCAGCTTCTGTTTTAAAAAATACAATTTAAAATATTACGTTACAGAAACTTTAAACGAGACATAAAGTAATGTGGTCAGTGCCCCTAACTAAGCCAGTTTTTGATGCAGGCGGCACGAGGCACACCCACGTGACTAGCTATATTATCATAAGCCCTTGCATGTAGGTAGGTAAGAGAGTGGTAGCCTAGTGGTTAAGAATTCAGCCTCTCATTC
>DWME01006426.1:0-13667 GCA_018244795.1 Parelbella ahira ahira | reverse complement strand
TCTAAAGGAAAGGAATGAATATCTGGGAGCCCTTTCCCACCGAAGAAACGGATGGACCATTGTAAGTAATTGAGCCGTACCTAACTGTGGAAGGTTCATGTATGTGCATCTGAAAACTTATTTTGATAATACCTTTGCTATCGACTTAATCGGAAATATTTTTAGGATCATGATTTTGTAGAGTTCGTTAGGTGGCAAGCTGAATTTTTGGAAATGCGAAAGCAAGGCACTCCGATGTCTAAAGGAGGTCGCATGTTTTATCTGTTTGATTATTATTGAGTAAATGATAAAATTTGTTTCAAAATACCGATTGAAGTCAAAGAAAATTTCAAATCCAAATCTTGGATATACGAAGAACGTACTTACGTATTACATTGGTCTGTTAAAATCATATTTTTTTTAATACATAGTTAATACACAAGTTCGTGATCAGTAGATTTATATTTAATTTCGTCTGAGATAGTATCTAAGAATTTTGAGCTTGTAAAACTATCATCAGCTCCATTGGAATATTAATATTTTTAGCGGATAGTATGCGCGCTGCAAATATTTGTTATATTTGCGTATTTAACAGCTCCACTAACTACATATGTATGCTTTTGTTAATTTCTATTTTTTGTTGCTATTTGTTCGCTAGGTACATATTCTTACAATCACATTAAATTTAGGAATTGTTTTTTCTTTTATATTTTCTCTCTTTTTACAGGAATAGGTTCGAGTATACCCACTGAAGTATGGATTTTGCTTCTGCTCTTCACTCTGATAAACGGAAATATGTGCTTTCTGAATTAAGTGATTCACAGTTACATGGTACTTAAAAGATATTTACGTTGATATTGTACTTTATTTACCTACTTACTAAATAAAGTTTTCTTCGCCTGATAATTTTTTCTTTTCAATACTTTCTACCCTTTCCTTTACATACTACATAATATATAAAATCCTTACCCTACCAATAAATAATAGGTAAATATAGTGTAAGCAATTAGGTACTTATTAATTACCAACAAACAGGTTATGAGACAACACAACGAATTTCATTAAAATGAGTACACTTGGTTACTAGTGCACTCGCAACAAACAAATAAATAGAACTAAATCATAAAGGACGGTATAGATAATAATTAGCGAGGCGTCCTCGATACCTCCTGACTTACTCATAGTAGACAAACAAGGATCGATGCTCGGTACAGGTAGCCGAGAGATAGATAGCACTAGCGATACCTACACATTGCTATTGAAGTCATTGTATTATAAACCTGTCAGTCAGTTGTTTGGTACGACGTCACTCCGCGCAGATATTCCATTGCGCATGTACGACCCCGCTGGTCCGCGACTGCGCCTAGCGTAGTTATTACCGACACCTTCCTTCGGTCACAGTATCGGCTGTTCACTTAAACAACCTTAAAACATTAGATAGACAACGATTTTACAAATATCAATTTACAATTTCCACCTATAAGTTATATTTAAAATGATATTATCTGCTTTATAAAAGTGAATATTCACAATCAGTGCAGTGGGGCCAAATTAGATTAAGTGTTTCTGATGTGCAGCCGTGTTGGTTCTTTCATATTATTGCTTTTGCTCGTATTCTTGGACTCCAGAGGAGGCTCGGCAAGCGGTCAACATGACCCCAGCAGCAAACTATCACTCAACACGTATGTTTAATACCTAGTTTGGTAACTTATAAATGGCACACGCAATTTAGGGCAAAGAGACAAAGCAAATTTATTGGAATTTTCAATTGTGTTTTAGCGTACAGTCATGGGCCGTTAAGCTTGGCACAGAGTTGTACCACTTTGGAGAATTTATTACTAGGAAAAAAGAAGTTCAAGATGTGAGTAATTGTCAGTCATATATACAGTCTAAGAGTTATAAATTTTCTGTATTCAAAATCGACAGAATGCCGCCATTCTGATAGAGCGGAGATTTCTTCTTTTTGTTCCATAAATTTGTTTTAAAAGAAATTTTGTTCAATATTACGAATAATGATTTGTTGATTTAATTATTCTAGAGTTTTAAATCGGCGCAAATAGAAATAAGAGACGGCGAAAAATTAGTGCAAAGTATGGCTGATGATATTCGAGCAATGATGGAGCTTAAGATTAGTGCTGTTAAGAGGATAGTTGAGGCCGCAGAAAATATGGCGTTTGACAAACAAAATGAACCAGTACCTGAAGATTTTCAATACTATAATAGTAAAGAAATGGAAGAGCCATACGACGAAATGTCAATCACAACTACGCCTGAACCAGAATTTAATTTGGAAAACTGGATCATACGCCCTCCTACAAAAAGTGCTCATTTGCAACTAAATCCACATTTTTCAAACATACCAGTAAACACTAATTTCAGTAGTGTACATGTACCTACAAATGTATATGCTTGGGGTATGCTTTAAATTTAGAAATAAAATAATTAATATACTCTAAAATTATGTAATTCACTAATTATGATTTATAATTATTTAAGCACCTGAAGTCATAAAAGGTATTCACTGGTCTGAGGGCTTAGACACACATTTTATTAACAATTACCAAAGCGATCCTACTCTTTCGTGGCAGTATTTCGGGAGTTCAACTGGTTTCATGAGACATTATCCCGGTGAGAAATTTTAAATTGTTTATCTACCTAATGCATATAAGCGTGCATTTCTATACATATTTGTTGAAATATTATGTATTCATATCATAATGAGCCAAAAGTTTTACGAGAAAGTACAACAAGTTGGATTTAAAATATTTATTTACCAAGATTACATTACATTAACCAAGATAAAATAAATAGTCATAATTGAATACATTTTGATCAATACATCGTTTAGAACGTAAAAATGTCATAGTTTGAACGTAAAGTAGGAAATATTTTGTTATTGTGATATCACTTTTAAGAGGCACATATAAAAAATTTGAGGTGTAACATGTTTTTATTGTAGCAATGAAATGGAGGGCAGATCCTGTTGATATTTACGACTGTCGCACCCGAGCTTGGTATATGGAAGCTGCTGCTAGTCCTAAAGATGTGGTCGTCCTCGTTGACCGCAGTGGTTCAATGACGGGTCAACGGCGAGATATTGCCAAACATGTGGTCACCAATATCTTAGACACACTGGGCAATAACGACTTTGTGAATGTGATGACGTTTGCTGATACTGTGGAAGAGGTAGTGCCTTGTTTCGAAGATTCATTAGTACAAGTAAGTTTATCAATATTATTAAAGTCATGTAAGGTACAGAAATACATCAGGATTGTTTGGACATAGCATAAATCTCTTCATGTTTCAGGCTACGCTAGGAAATCTACGGGAAATAAAATTGGCACTAGACAATTTCGAAACTATGGAGATAGCGAACTTTTCAGCGGCTTTGACAAGAGCTTTTGAACTTCTTGAAATTTATAGAAATAACAGTGGTGGCGCTAACTGTAATCAGGTAAATTGGCGTCGTACTCAATTATAATATTTCACTTCTGGATCAGTTAAAAATAATGTTTATTTCGTTTGCAGGCTATAATGCTTGTTACTGATGGCGTCCCCTATAACTACAAAGAATTGTTCGAGAAGTACAACTGGAAGTACGACACCCCAGTGAGGGTGTTCACGTACCTGATAGGGCGAGAGGTAAAGGTAGTACCACTGCAGGTATTACTGTGTGTCGTAGTCATTGTGCGACCTGCATAATGCCTTCCTTTCGTACCTTAACCAGTACTCCTTGAATGTGGTACTCTTCTTTCTCTCTATCTGTAAATCAATTTCTTCATTCTTTGCTACTTCTACTGTCATATCTCCTATTTCCATTTTCACGCTTCACGCTTGTAGTTGTTAGTTGATTTGTTTTTTTTGTTATTATTAGATGTGGTGTCTTTAAAAAATAGTGATATAATAATTTTACAAAAATGCTAACAAACCCATAAAACGGTCGAGCTACTGTTTTTACTTTTTATTGAATGAATACTTTTTAAGATTTCGTAGAAATTGGTACCTTTGTGTGCATGCTACGTCTTGTAAACAATAGTAGATATTACGTATATTTTTTCTTTCTCTAATAAGCAGTCACATACGAGCTTACACTGCTCAAATGCAAGCAAAACAAATTCAGTCAGTAACATCTTAGTCGGTCGGTAACATCTCGTCTTAGTAAATGGACACCTTTTATTTGTAGTACTAATGAATATTTAATTGGAGACGCTTAAAAGCCGAAACACGAGGCAGCAGAGTTACACCGCAACTCAGTATTACTACACATCGCATAACAAAATATAAATATAAATACAGATTTATCGAACTAAGTAATATGTGCGGAGCCAAAATGTAGGTGGCGGATGTAAGAGAAGTGAAGTGGATGGCCTGTGCGAACCGGGGATTCTACGTACACCTGAGTACGCTCGCCGAAGTGAGGGAGAGAGTCCTAGAGCATGTCAATGTCCTGGCGCGGCCACTGGTGCTGCAGCGTGAGAAACATCCTGTCGTCTGGACACCAGTTTATGCTAACATCACGGTAAATATACTGACAGATAATTAATTTATATTCATATTATATCAGCTTACAATTAGACTTTTTCCTATTCAAAAACACATATATTTCACATAAGACATATTTGATACACGAAGTATCAAGAAGAATATAAATAGGGGTCATGTATCTCTCATGTTGCCTCCACTATTAATCTGACACCGTTCAGGAAACAAGATATGGACGATATTTTCGTAAAATAAAACGATCCAAAAAATTACTGTAGGTATAGTTGATGTTATTATTATGAAATAGCAGACACAAATGTCAAATAGCAGATATAAAATAACAGACAAGTGAAATTATTTGGATTTTTCAAATAGGCGGAAATTTTAACAGAATTTATTGAAATTGTCAACAGGACCCAAAAGTAGCAGATTATCTATGGGAGCAGCGGGAGAGAGCAGAACAAAAAGAACGCTTCATGAGTCAACGGCGCGATAAGGTTCTTTTTAATTCGGAGAAAGAGCAAGATCGTAGATGGAGAATCACTCAAGTACGTGATAGTGCGTTTGGGTGAAATAAAACAGTGATTTAAACAATCTGAAACTTTCCATTTTATTCAGATGAAACAAGGCCAGTACAGCGAATTGGGGAATTCACAATATCAGCTAATGACTTCGGTATCTATGCCAGTATACGATTTACGCCATAACGAGGTGGGTTTTAGTTCTTGCTGTTATATTTTTCCAAATTTTAATTTGTATTTTTTTATAAAGAAAGATAACAAGATATTCGGTATAAACGATATATTGCAAAATGTTTTAATGTTGTATACCTACCCGTTATTTTCGATCTTGTTATCTGTTCTCGACTTATTTTTATAAAAAAATCTCTGTTTATTGTACTTTCTAAATTTAAATTCCTTGTGTGCATGATTCAAAAATATTTTTCGTCTGTTAATTTTTGTTGTTCCTTAAATTACAACGTCGATTGTTTACGATTTACAGACTGGACTAAAGCTAATTTTATCTTAATTGCTGTTGTCCAAAAATTTTATTTTTTCTTAATCCTTATATGTTCATATCAAATATGTCTTTAATAATGCTCTGTTTTATTTGATGGTTCCCCTCAGAACATCACAGAGAATGTACTGATAAATGAAGCTTACTGGGTATCAGTTACAAAAGAGGTATTACACACTTAGAAAGTTTTGATGATTTTAATATAAAGTTTTTGCAAGATACAAGAGAGTTTTTATGATTTAGTTTTTTGGATTTCAGTAACGGTACAATGTTATTTGGCCCCGTTAGCGATGCATCTGTCCTCGATAGATGTCGGCCGCCGGTCGCGGTCGCGCGCGACTGACAATGTGTTGTTCGACCCCTTTGGCTTCTTGTAGTATAGTAGTTTTCTACTAGCTGTAGGCGTAGACCAATAGGGTGTTATGATCAACTTTTCTATCAATTATCAAGTTCATTATTTCTGTGCAAGAATTATGATCTATATTACACACACTATTTCGATATAACATATTTTTGCCTGATTTAGAAATGTCTTGGTAGAGACATTTTAACAATTGACTTGTTTTATGAGAAGTAAATGTACATAATATGTTTTCATTAAACTGTATCCTGCCGCCCGACAAATGACACGTATGGGGCTTTTATTACTTACGTATCTATTGATCGACTACTATTTTTTCTCAGAATGACAAAACTTTTAATACAACCATTAAATTTTAGTGTAAATAAAGTTTTCTCATTGACAGAGGAGACATTTTGATTTCTAGAGGAGGTTGTTACAATGCATTTATCTATATGTTGTTAATTTTATTGCATTCGTACGTCCACAACCAATCGCAGTCTGTAGAGGAGAACGGCCAGAAGGAGGTAGGCCCACGCTCTCTTAGATTTGCGTACGACTGAGGACGGATGCGCGACGATGGAAGTCCGGCACTTTATACTATTATAATACCAATTATCATGGAAAGCAGTTTCATCTTCAAAGTTTCACAATTGAACACCAGAACTTTGTCTACAACAAATTGACTATTTATCGACATTATAAATAAATATGTAATATATAATGTTATCAGATTAAAACAAATACGTATGCAAAAAGAGTTTCAACACAATTCACATTTTGGATATTATTAATTGGACATTCCGATGAAACTGCTTTCACGCACTGTTTTATCAAAATTTACTTGTCTAAATTATATACAACTGATTATAAAAATTGATTTTCAAAATCAACTAAACTCGACAATCGTTCTCTATACCTATGAACTATTTTTAACAATTTCACCCGAATAATTAATGTATAAAATTTCAACAGATTCTTACAAGGAATAAACTAAAAGGTTACCTACTCACCCATCTAGCAAGAAACAGTAGTGGGTCTAGAATGAGAAGTAGTTGTTTTGATAACATGAATTGTGCAACTTATTATGTAGTTTTGCTAGAACTTGTTATAATGAGTACTGAGACATACGTAGTTCATAAGTATAATGTAACCTAGACTTCGCCTAACGGGGCGTAGATGCTAGACAGAGAACTTTGCTATGGCTAGAACTTAAAGTATACAGATTAAAATATTAGGTAGTATACGACGAGTTTGTTTTTGTATTGCGTCAATATTTTATTCTCTAATACATTTTTATTAACACACATACTGGGTATAGACCAACCCAAGTGTAGATCAATTTAATAATATATGTATATTATTGTTGTTTAAGGTAATTTTTCCTCTTTATTATTAAGATTTAATTTATTAAGATCCATTGCAAACAGACAATGCAATGAATTGATTGAGTTATAAATGCTTCCAGATGCGTATCGCTAAATTGTTAGGCGTTGCGGGTACCGACGTACCCTTATCTGAAATTCAAGCGTTGATGACACCTTACAAGGTAAGTTTATGAATTAATTAAGTTTATAGATTTCCGCAGTGTATTACTTAAACTTTATATAAACGTTCCTCTGGTAACATACATTCAGTCTTATAATTGAATCTTTACATAATGTCTGCTGCTTAAAAATATTATCATACTATACAGAACTACCAATTTATAATAATGAAAGCATTTTAATGAAAAGACAAACTGTTATTATATATTATATGGTCTATATTGTGCGTCAGCAAGGTGTTGATAATGACGCTATTTACCTAATTAAATACCTTTAATTATTATGTTTCTATTAAGAGTCTGTAATAATAATATAATTATGAATTACAGATTGGAGTAAACGGATATGCTTTTATAGTGACAAACAACGGATACATATTAATTCACCCGGATTTGAGACCTGTGGTACGTATGGATATAGAAAGTATAGCTCTCACATATTCTCAATATCCAAATACTATAATAGCCTTCAACTAGAAATATACAAAAATTTAAACGAGTAAAATTCAAACTAAATCGCAAATCTTGTAAGCATTTTTTAAATTTAATGTGGTAAGCAGATCCATCTGATAGTTAGTGGTAATAGTAGTCTATAGACATCTACAACAGATGAGGAATTGTTACTGTCTTGCCGGTAAGAAACCAACAAAATAATATATTTATATTGACTATATCTAAATTTTCATGTCTGTAGTTTCAGCAAATACTAAAACCCAGTTACAATAGTGTCGACATGATTGAAGTGGAACTATTCGACGACGACAGAAGCCCAAGGAATTTCAGCAAGGAGTTGACAGCGGTAAATGATATATTCATAACTAGCTTTTGCCCGCGACTTTGCCGCATGGAAAAGTTGCTTTGGACAGCATTATGAATTTTTTAGGATATTTGAATTTCGCCGCTGCCTCGCCACAATAAATAGACGCTTAGAGTACATAAATAGATTTGTTTCATCTTTCATGATAAATTTCATCAACTAGTTTATCCCCATGCGGGTCGTAATTTTAAAAATGCTAGAACAAAAATTGATTTACTTCTTTTTAAGTGTCTAAATACAAAGTTCCATGGTTTTATTTTTGATAATAACGAACTCCCATACAACCTTTTATCCCCTATTTCAACCCCTTCAATTCCTGTTCTCGCGATGAAAGGTAGCCTAGGTCATTCCCTGAGATTCAAACAATCTCTGTACCAAATTTTATCTATATCGGTTCAGTGGTTTAAGCGGTAAGCGTTAACAGACAGACAGATACAATTTCGATTTTAGAATATTAATATGGATATAAATAAGTACCTAAAATATAAATAAGTAAAATATGCGAAATGGTTTCGAACACGAAAATTAGATACGTTTTAATAATTTTCAGTTTCGTCAGGAAATAATCGATCAAAGGACAGGAAACAAGATCATGAATGTCAAGTATCACATGGAGGATATGGTGAGTATTGTTGATCAATATTTGAAAACAAGATTCATAAGATATGCTTAAAGAAATTTAACAAATGGATTCAGGTGTAAAGGATACCTAATCATTGAATCCACTGAATTCTCTTTATTTGAGCAAACCCGAAGGAAATGTTTGAAGCCTTTTTCCTATTATTTGATTTTTATTCTAAAATTTTTAAGTCTAGTCTAGGTCTGGCCTTGAAAGTGGTCTGAAAATAGACAATTAATTTTAAAAACTCACTTACTTTCTATATGAATTAAAAAATGGTGTAAATAAATAATTACTTATAGTAAGTTATTTCGTGACACAAAAGTGTTTTTGAACAAATCAACTCATTATATTTATGTTCAATTATATCTGTACTTGGCTAAGAAAGTAACTCGTCTCATTAACCCGATTCAAATATGCTCATTTTATAGATAACACGCAAATTACTTTAAACTAATAACATGAAGAGTGGACATGTATTTAAATACTGTTGGTTTCATATCTTTATTAGTGAATATCAACATACCAGGTTCCTTACGAACAGAGAGCACTGAGTGTGAAATACATCTAA
The DNA here is from genome assembly GCA_018244795.1 of Parelbella ahira ahira. Lineage (NCBI taxonomy): Eukaryota > Metazoa > Arthropoda > Insecta > Lepidoptera > Hesperiidae > Parelbella > Parelbella ahira. The sequence continues at coordinate 4,296 of DWME01006426.1, read as the reverse complement.
GCCTACACACCAGACGTGCATCCCCTACATCACTCCTAATATTCGTAATACACGAACACCATGTTTTATTATTTTAATATTTATTATTTATATTTCTATTACCTTTTAAAATAATAATTGTTGTTACATCAGAGAAGGGCATCTCGAGCAAGGAAACATTACTACTGGACTGGTATAGTCGATTCGCCTTTCACCTTGGTCATCACCATACCGGAGAACTACGGTCGTCATCGGATCACGCCGCCGCCTGCCGACGACATCCACCGCCTGTCTCTCACCTCCAAGAATATATCCGCGAGGCAGTATCTGTCTGACAAGTGGAGCGTTCATCCCGATTGGTAAGATATTTCACTTTTGTCACCGTTTTAGTGTTATGACGTTGAAAGCTGGAAGTGATTTTGTATTGTCTCCAACCATTTTTGTTGTTCTATTATCGGATGGTTCTACCCTCCTCTCAGAGTGAGAGGGTTAAGAGATTCTGTACGAGGCTTCTTATGGGGTCTTATAAGGTTATTTTTATTATTTTGTTTGTCTCGCGGCGTTAAAAGCTAAATATGGTTTTATATGAAACCCCATGTATTTGGGATTGCAGTTTATTTAAACATTACGACAATGCTAATCCTCTCCTACTCTTAATTGGGGTGCGATTGGGTGAGACAATATTTTATACTATTGGTTACATGAAAAGACCGCAATAATGGGTTAACCAAAGAATTGTTTCTTGAAACGCCTTTTCTAAAAGTTTTATTGATTTCTTACCTAAGGATGATAACAAAAAGTGTGTACCTATGTTATAAATTCTAATAAATACTTTCTTACATTTACTTCTTGTTGTCATCCGAATAAGAATCATATGTTACCGAGCGTGCAATTATTTTGAAATATTTCTATTATTGCGATTTATTTGGTAATTTTAAAATAAAATTTTTATGATATTATTATTGATTGCCTAAAGGTTGTACTGTCGTCATTACGAACGCACGTTCTCGTCTCCGGAGGAAGAGTTGCTGTACTTCTTGGAGAGAGTGGCAAAGCCGGGCTGGCGCTGGCCAGCTAAGCCTCGCCCGCCTGAACACCACAAGAATAAGCCGGGCCATGAGAAACATAACAGTGAATATAAAGGTATACTGCCATATTAAAGTACCTATAGAATAATTCGAAATAATCATAGACAAAAATACTTTTTAATAGACTCTTGTCTGGGCTGGTATTTTTATCAAGGCAATAAGCATTTTTGTCTTATGTAGTCACTCTAGTAGTAGATATTTATATGGATGCTGAACTGCTATATTGGTAGAGGAATTTATTTGCCAATCACCTTTGAATTGCCCTAAAACAGAAGTCGGTAACTAAAAAATCTAATGACTATAACAGTGCATACTCATATAGGTACCTACACAAAATTAATGTTACTCGTGTATGAAGAATATCATACAAGACACCCACAAAGAAATGAAATTCAGAAAGCTATTAAAATGAATTTCAGAAATTCCAACCGAAACTGGGTTGGAATTTCACCAAAAGTAGGCGATAATCTTGTTAATACATGTAGATACATTTGAGAATTTGTATTTTAAGGTTTAAAATTTTTCATACAGAACTAGCAACACTACGTATACCTAGATATATGACGTGAAAATTACTTTTGTTACAGGAACTGCTGAAAATAGGGAAAGAGGCAAAGCTTCTAATAGCATACCCCGGAACGAGTACTATTGTAAGTAGACCTAAAAACAAGAAATTGACATGTACTACACCGTTTTCATAGAAGTATCAATACATGTGAAATGTTAGAAAGAATCTAGGATTTAAGGGCGTATGTCATTGATTGATTGAGACTCATTTGATGTCGTGTTAAGTCTCTAGTCATTGAAACACACAGAAAAATGTAGGCTTTTCTTTTCCAATAGGATTGAAGTTATACGACTAGCCACACATGCGATCTAATATTTAGTTCGAGTTTAAACTTCACGCCTTAACATATCTACTTATATATAAAACATCCTTCAAACAAGGATGTCGCGATATAAGTAATTCTATCCAGGAACAGAAATGGGTACAATATTGTTTATATAAATATATCCCGCCAACAAGGAGATTGTCTATTATCCATATTTCTTAGACATTCTGACTCTATGGACCTTAATTAACAATTGTGTATGTTTTTAAAACTGTGTGTTTTATTATTGACGATACAAAATGTAATTTGATATGAATTTTTAGGTGATCATGGACTGATGCAGGCTCTTGTGTACGACGCCAGGAACACGGCTTGGTTCAACAAAAGTATATCCGAATCTGCTTCTGATGAAAAGGCGTAAGTGTTTGCCCTATTTAGGTATTTAAACTTTCACTTTGCCACGCAATTATACCACAAACTGTTTCGAACCACTTATTAAACTCTTTATGCTTACAAATTTGCTGAAACAAAATCGTAGTAACATACATATGTATTCACTTTTGTCCCACAAAAATTCCCAAGAAATTATTGCATTGTATTATGATTGTCTCGCTCAATATTGTGTTATATTTTAAATAGTTGGTAAATAGAAAATGTTATTAAAATCTACACTTCAGTTCCCGAACACGACAGTACCTACATTGTCTCATTTAAAAAAATTGGTACATTTCTATTGGCACATCACTCCCGTTTTGATTACAGAAAAAAAAATTATACTCTCTGGAATATATTTCTGGCTAAATACAATGCCTACAAAATTTATAATGAAACCCAATACCCAATATTATACCTACCTACATAATAATCAATTCTACAATACAGTGTTACAGTTACGGAAATAGGCATCAAAATAATTAAATAACACACAATTATTTAATGTAAGAATGATTTATATCACACATTTACTCACTATGCACATAAATTTATTTTAATATCTGCCTGGATAGCCCATTGACAAAAGTGATTGGATTACTGCCGAGGTAAGGTATAGACAGAAAGAATATGCATGATAGACTAAGTCTGAGCTATCTCTACTTGCAACGTGTATACTTCAAGAAATAAATATGTGTTAGCCATTGTGATATATGTTGGTATAAAGTACCTATATAATATGTGTTCGTGAAATAGGTAGATATTGACATGATCGTAAGCTGCGAGTACTGGTTTCAAATAATTCGTATTATTGAAAAGTGAATATAAAACTATTTTTCCTGTGATGTTGTGTTAATTACTATCATATTATAGTTTGTGGATTGTAAAGAAAACATTAGTATTCAATTCTTGACCAGCTGGTACCTGACATGTCAATATCTTTTGATTGTTGTGAAGTAAATTAATGTTGTAAATACAATATCCACACAGGTATATTGGATAGTACCTAAATTTATTCAACAATTGTATATATAAATACATGTCTTAGATAATTTGTGATGTATCGATGTTTTGATATAGTTTTAGAATATTGATTTCAAAATCGCTTTAAATCTAATCAGCTCTTGGTGGTACATACATATGTACATATATATAATGGAATGTAATAATCGCTGAACAAAATGAAAAATATTCTAATGCTATATTTAAAATTGGAATAAGTTAAAACTTCAAGTTCAAGTTCGCTATGCTTAGCCACGCAGCCGGGGAGTGTAAGTGTATATGAATAGTTTTTGAATAAGTATTAAGTATGTGCAGCTGATGGACTAAAGTAAGTTTTATTTAAAACTGAAGGCAATTCTTCTCCTTAATCAAGTATATTTAATCAACGAATTGACACAAATGACAACCCAATTGATTTGACAAATTCAGTTTCGAACATGGTAACACTGATCTTAGATAATGCTTAGTCCTCCTGTATAGGCTGAGAGAGATAGTGATCTTTGATATCATTTCCTCACTTATTATTTTATTTACCTATACATTGTATAACGTACGAATGAGTCAGATTGAGTCGTAGATGGTCGTATTTGAACTCCTTTCAAACAGTCACTTAATTTTTATTAGGTCAAGTACCTAATATTTATTTAATGCGTTAATTTTATCATTCGCATTAATAAATAATACTTTATTGCAATAATTGTATCATAGAGTAATCTAATCAAGCCCAACTATATTAACCTTTTTGATTATAGGGCTGAATTCATTCAACGTTTCGGCTACATCGTGGCATACCTTGCCACGCATAGTGGACTCACACGCTGGCAGACTCACCCTCCAAAGGAGCACGACAGCGATAAGTATGAGAATATACATATTATTATTATAATAAGCAGTGGTAGCCTAGTGGTTAAGAATTCAGCCTCTCATTCCGGGGGTCCTGGGTTCGAATCCATGGCGCGCAC
>DWME01006425.1:0-13667 GCA_018244795.1 Parelbella ahira ahira | reverse complement strand
AAGTCCGGGTTTATGGTTGGTGTATGGCAATAGGTAAACATCACTAATGAAACACAGGAGTGTACTACACTCCTCTGCCTATCTCTCCGTGGGGTTGCAGGCGCGATGTTACGTTATCACTATACTTATAAAATGCTGTACCTGTTATCAGTGGGGTGTACACAAATAGGCTGTTATATAACAAGTCACGAACTTGGGTCAATGAGACCATCTCGGTTTAATTGACATCTATGTTACGTAATATATAATCATGAGACATAATTATACTTATTGTAATACAATCGCATCGATTTGTTACTCACACATACATACGTATATGTTTGTATAAATCATACATACATATTGTCACGCTTATTTTTGTACACGTCAGCAGAGAGTAAGGGTTTCCAGTTGTTACGATTTTGACAAACTTTTTCGGGTCTTACATTTTATTAATATCGTCATACATATTAGGCTGTTAAATAATTTTTTAACTCGAACTCATTTCAGCATACATATGGACATCATGATAATGATTTTGATATGATTATGACAACATACATATGAATGTGTATATAAATAAGTTAATGTATGCCTGAAACTTAATTAATATACAATATTAAATATAGAGGTTAAGTTTAATCCTACAGAATGGATTAACAAAACAAACAAGCTTATATATAAGGTATTTCGTTTAACCTAACATTTACTTACCCCTAAGTTTGATGGCCAGCCGATAACGATAAGAGTAGCTATAATGATGTTATGAAGTCTTATCTTAAATTAAACCGAGAACTAGGAGAACAGATGTTAGAGTATAAAGGCTTGAGAGAAGAAATTAAAAATGAAGTTGACATATTTTGATGTAATAATGAGATGCAATTTAATAAATATTGTAAAAATCAATAATAGATTTTAAAATGCGACCTGTATATCTAATCACTGCAGAATCGTAGATTTATTTAAATACATTGCAAACTCATTCCTGGAACTAATTGATGGACCACTAATTAACATCGCACTCCCACTAATAGAGGGCGCTGATAACAGTTAACGATTGAATAGACAATGAAATACCCTCTTCAATAAATGACAGCGTTCATTATTAGCTAATTGTTCTAATCATTTGTAACAGAATTACTTCGTTGTTTTATTATAAAAGTGAAAAGAATCGGTGCACAATTTAATTCACTGTAAGTAACAATACTACACATAACCGAGTGTACCAAACACATTGTTTATCACGCACGTAGTCGATATAATCTGAACTGGTCACGTTTAAGAATACTCACGATTGATGGAATTGATGGTTTTACCATAGCTTGTTATATAAATATAATTACTAATTGTGGATAGTACTGACATAAATGCATATGTATATACCCATATAATAGAGGCAATACATATATGGTTTAAAAAGTTAGTAACATCTATAAGTAAGTTAAAAAAAGTATTAGGTATGTATCTTACAAATGGACGTTATTAAGAGTGCTCATCATTTATAAATTGCTTTAAATATAAACAATGGAAGTTTTCTTTTAAGGTTCTATGTAAGCAAGAGTATTAAGTAAAATTTAATATTAGTGTACGATCCAAACCCGTTTTCTTGGTGAAACCGGAACCGTAATAAAACATTCAGTTCCTTTTCTAGTGTACGACGATATTAGAACCAAAACCGAATCTTTGATTTTACAGTAGTTAGAATAATGTCAGGAAATGCAGAGGAGAAAAACAGTCCATATTCGTACATGTTGCTATTTTATTGCATTACTAACATTTACTTTTTATTTCTTTATACATTTGTATTTTAAAAGTTATTATTCTAATTAACACGCTGGTTGTTCTACTGTTAGATACCACCGGTGTACTGTATCGCCTCATAATAGCCATTATCATTTAAACGCTATGCTTTGTTGCACTAATTTTAATATTGTAGTGATGACTGATTCGTTAGAATAGGTCGAGTGGTCGCTAGTGCGCCTTTTGGTCGAGAGGTCTTGGGTTCAATTCTTGGGTTCAGTTCTTGGGTCCGTGTCCAGGAATATTAGATTTTTCTAACTTAGATGTTCTAGTTGAAGTTTCTAGTAGGGGCTCGGAATTTGGATCTGGCTGGATGTATGGCAATAGGCTCACCACCTATTCCATGGTGGGACGTAATAATTGGTGAAAAGTGCAAATATCTTACACTCCTCTGTCTGCCCTCGGGAATTGCTATAGTACCTATATAATTTATGTATGTGCGTAATGTCATCGGTTACATATGACTGCTGGCTAGTCGTTTGCTGGTATCTTCTAAGGAGAAGGTTTTTACAAAAAGTCAATACATGAACAATAATAGATACAAGGAAAGTCAATACGATTGAAGAATAATGCGGTTGGGTTGTTAATACGTTGGGAATACGAGGGAAAACCCCTTTGCCGTGTTTCCTATTTTGTACTGTAACAGATCATTACAGATTCATATCATGTGTACGTAAAAGCTGCTGCACGTACAGACAAACCCGTTTTTTTATATAGAATTCGTTATCGTAGTACAGTTTCTTAGATTATTATTAAGTACGTAAAACCACGCCTGAAATTCCCAAAGAGCTAGGCAGAGATGTGTAGGTACCCTCCCACGTTTCAACAGTTCTATTTACCTCCCACTATGGAATAGAAGCTGAATCCATTACCATACACCGGGCAGAAATCCGGATTCTAAGCCGCTACGAGGATTTTCCAATTATAAAAACCCAATAGTAATCGACCCGGGAATCGAACCCAGGATCTCTCGATCAGTAGTCACGCTTGCAAGCAGAATTATGCAGTATTATGTATATACATAAAATGTGATACTTAAATAGTTTTCAGCCAAACCCAACAAATACTTATGTCAATCAAACAAATATTAATTTAGAGTGGGAATGGAACTCACGACCCCCGGCGCAACAGTCTGGTTCACTAATTACTGCAACAAAGGGCATATTGAATAATTAAGCATTTAATTTTTATTTACTTTTTAGTGTATGGCAATATGCTCACCACCTTAGTGGAACGTAAACGTACCATAAAAACGTGGGAGCGTACTATACTCCTCTACCTGCCGTTTTGGGGACTACAGGCGTGATGTTACGTTTTTTCTTTATTGCTCTTAGCTAAGGACGGGATTAATGTTTAAGGCATTTGTTGCCAGGCAACACAGGTGATAATAAAATGTTACCGTAACCGCCTACTCCGCTCGATTTTTTCGCGGCGACAAAAAATCATATATCTTAATTTGTATCGTTTAAGCATTACATCACTGGGTGTTTCCTTTATAACGATAAACAGCGATTTTCTACTGAAATCAGTCAATTGCGGCGTGGGTACGTGTTAACTAAATGTATTAAGAGTTAGGTGTAATTTTTAGGAAATTAATTTATTTTCATGAATCATTGTATACTTAGATAACGTAAAATCCTCTTATATAATCAAAAATACATGTAACTGTTTGTTTTATTTTTTCTTCTACAGTTACTGCGTAATAGTGGCGAGTGGACTATAGAGAAACTAGAGGTTCCTTTGTAACATTGTTATTTGACTGTCAAAGTATGTCTTACGTTTTGTCACTTCTAGTACAAATGTGATACTAATCTGTGTTATATACTCTGGGTTGCCATGATTAATATAATCGGTTTAAATAATTGATTATTGTCATATACGTTTTAAGTTTAGCTTCACGCAAAATATATAAATGCATAATTATCTTAAATCAAAGGCTCAAGCCTGTAAATTCCAAATATTAATTGAAAAAAATTATTACACTTAAAAATTGCTCCATGTAAATATTAAATCCTTTTGACAGCTCTGATAGAAATAGTGTTAAACAGGGAGCAACATCAGTCCAGGAAAGGAGTCGAATCCAGGCGTTTCTAGCCGGGGTAAAAATAGGCGGAACTCGGTAGACAATCTTGGTTCATCGTAAGTAGTATTTGAGCTCTTGGGTGTAAATTTAGGTGTTGAGCCATAGTACTAAAGGATAGAAACACGTCCTCTGATTTGAAGTAACGTTTAGACCTTCGGGTCTATTTGAAACTGGATGCAGATGTCTATGGACTAAAGTGGCCTCTGGCTACTAGGTTGCTTATTGTTGTTTATTTCTAAGAAAACAAACCCTGTTTTATTAGAATCCTAGTAAACGAATGGAAACGAAAAACTGGATACTGTTATTTAAAGAAGTTATTTAGTGATCAAAAAAAGTGATATGTCCAACAGCGGCACTCAATATAGAGTAAAAAACGTGCATCATGTCTTAACATATATGTATCACTATCTATACATGTATAAGTTTCTCTTAACATACATTTTAGTTGGTAAGAAAATTTTCAATTAAATTACAATTAAACTTACAGCTCTAGAAATACATTTATCCTCGGCTAAATCAAACCTTTTGTCATTCCAATGTTTTAAAATCGTCTCAGAATCAGAAGAGTTGAGGACACAGTCTGCCATTAGCTGTTGCATGTTGACAGACGTCACAAATCTTTGAAAACATGGAGAACTGTAGTGTGCAGGTTTCCTCACAATGTGTTGCTACATAATACACTGCAGTTTGCAATATTAGTGCAGCGATTAAATATGACTATGCTCATAAAAATGGTATTTATTGTATAAATAATAAAAATATGCAATTTAACCAAAGCGTATACATATATTACTAATTTGCGTGATTAATCGATATGCATAGCAGAAATTGTTGTATATAAAACTTTACATATATACTAGCTGCACACCTAAGGCGTGTGAAGTCTGCGAACCCGCACTTGGTCATTTAGTTATTTAACAAATACACATTAATTACAAACATTATTTTAACGTAGCATTTTAAAATATGTAAATTAATATGTAATGCTACACGGAATTCACATCGATACCTACGCGTTTAAAAAAGTCTATTGTCTGCTATCACATATGGTACATGTTTTACATATTATGTTATGCTACATGCAATAAAATATGATATATTATTTGTTAATATTTAGTAATTATTCAAGTTTATTACAAATTGTTTTTCTGCCTGCCACGGTGAGCGTGATGTATTGTGATCGATCAATTTTACGCTCACGATAACGCACAATGGGTTGTAAAGTCAAATCGTTCATTATGCCAATCCGAGGAAACACAATATTAAGGTAAATATTATTGTGTGATTTTAATAGCTATCAAAAACTGTAGCAATATACAGGAACACCGCAGACCGAAGCGGTACAGTGATATATTTGTTATTAATAATTTTTTTATACAATAATCGTGCCTTGGTAAGTACATTAAATATATACATTTATCTAATAACAAAAAAAGTAACGTTACGCCTGCAATCTAATAATAACATTAATGTATTGAACACCTGAACATTTTCTGTTTTTCTTAAGAAAAATAGAATGTGCCTATGTAACTTAATTTTTTATGTTGGTATTCTTTATTATAGTGTTCCTGTTTAGTAATTATTGGGCATATAATTTTATATTTAACAGATCGTTTAGTGATGATGTCAATAAATATTTCACAGACCAAATTTGTAATATGATAATTGTCAATTGAGATGATATAGGTGAAGTTAGGAAGTTTTCAGGAAAGAACTACAATCCAGGATGTACTTAGTAGATAACAACATTTGTGTAAATTGATGATATTTAAATAGTTTAATTTCAGTTAATATGTTTTTGGTGTGCGATTTGTTAAATTTCAAATATAGAGAATTTTAACAATGTTTTCTATCACATAGTAGAAGTTAAATAGAGAAAAATATTATAATTTAAGTGTGGTACTGTACTAGATGTGTATGTTAAATATATCAAGCAATATAATATGTTGTTTTATAAAATGCTTTGCAAATTTTCAATTGTAAGCTGTCCTGTTAAATCGTATTTTATACAAGTTTTGAATTTAGAATTAGTTTATTTCCTTCTCATTTTCATTGTTATCACGTCGAAATGTTATAAAGTGGAAATATTGTTTTGTTTGCGTATACAAAATCGCTGGGTGTAATTCATCACCTGGGTGTTAACGATTTCCTTGCGGTAAATACCTGGTAGCAATTGTAATCGCGTCAGTGCTAGTTTTCCGTTGAAAGCGGGAGCTTGTCTATAACCGGCGAAATGCGCGCCCGAATCCATGCGCCGCCAACCTCAATTTTAAATCAACGTTCGAAATTTTCATTTTTATTTTTCATGCAAAGTGACTTGTATTCTGCCAGGTATTCAGAATTTCGGTGATATTCGGTTTGTTAAGTGAAATTATATTTATTTATCTGTTCTGTGCGGATATTCCTAGTGAAATATAATGACAAAGGTATTTAATAATTTATTCTCAATATGTTTAATATTTTGACGAATTCTAAATCATTTCTAAATTAATAATATGTTGAAATTTGTAATTTTTGTAATCAATAAAAGAAAAACCATGAAGATGGGTCATTTTAACCGGTACACAAGCAGTGGCAGTTAAAGAGGGACTTTTTGGTCATGTTATATTAGTAATGAACGATATCATCAACACATTTTTGTAGACTTTATGGAAACGCTCCAACGAACGAGGAGACAGCAATTGTATAATGGACATAAAAATTATAAATTACGTTTTTTTGTTATTAAGACTCGAAATACTTGACCATCTATATCCTTACTATATAAGACAACATTTATCTAAAGCCTATCTAAAGCTCCTAAAAATATATGACTCCTATATAATTCGATTCTTGTATGTTTAAATTCCTATAAAATTCAACTTTGTGTTCAGTGTTTCATCTGTTTTCTTTGCTTTGATATTAGTTTTCCTGAAGAAAGCATATTGATACAGAGAGGCAAAAAAACAGCGAAACTTATTAACTGAAAATATTATAAGAACATTAATGAGCAATTATATAATTAAAAATTACTCAAATTAATGACACATTATCTACTTAATTACCTTCTTAAAATTAACTAAAATGAACGAAGTAATTCTATTTAACCAGCAAAAATTTTTAACTGGTCAGTAGTAAGCGCCAGTAAAAATAATGAATTTTAAATATTTATTACTTTACTTAATCTTTGGTATGTATTAAACTTAGTCTTTGGACGGTTATAACCTTGAACTTTGGATTCTATCAAAGTTAACCTTTAGACTGTATTAACCTTCATCTTTGGACTGACTCTATGATACTTAATCTTTGGACTGAAAAAGGAGTAGACAAACAAATTGTAATAATTAAACATTAAACTGGTTATAATAAAATCAGTTATATCATTATAGCGTATTTGAATATTCGCGATACTACACGCGTAGAAAACAATATTACCAACAGTTATTTAGAGAAAAATGGTAAGTTACATTTTCAACCATAAACACACAAGAATTTTTATATTTATTTATTATCTTAACAACGACAATTTGCGTGCAAATTAACATCCCTATTTTCCGACCCTCGCAGATTCATTTCTAAAAAACAATAACAAAGTAACCTTTGATTTCAAAATAGCGCTTTATACAAATGTTACCTACATAGTACCTATTACAAATTCTTATTCCAAATTCAAATTATACGAAGGATTTGTAACTCGAACAGTGATTAATATTCCACTATCCACTCGAACCTAAATTGTTCACCATTATCGTCAATTGGAAATAATCATAACGAATAATTACCATATTTTGTTAGATATATAAGATTTAGTATACCTACAGAATCTTTAATTATTCTGATACAATATGGAGATTTTGATCTAGATTGGCTATTTTATTCTAAATTAACGTCTGATTAAAAAAAAATAGTAGTGAATACGTACCTCCAAACTCTTGCAGTTCTGCAAATTGTTAAAACGAAACACAAAATCTCTTGAAACTTACTTTGGGATCAGATGGTCGTATGAGGAGACGTCCCAAAATATTATGATTAAATATTTTTATTAGGTAGTTTTTTACTTCGTTGGCGTAAAAGCTAAATGATAGTTATGAGCTTAATTTAAATACTTATGTTATGACCGCAAAGTATTAAATAAATGTTAGAGCAAACCGTTGAAAACTCCTGTAATCTATATTAAAAAATAAGGAATTTCTGGTTAGTACACCTGTCTGTCGAAAATATCATTGAATATTTTTGTTTTATTTTCAATCTCGCTATGTTATATGCAATTTTTTAATGATACACATTGTTATTATTATGTTGTCACGCCAGGTTTCATAAGGAATTGACAGAGATCCCCGATTGCCAAATGTCTCTCTCCTTAAAGACCTGTCGTGCTTCTCCTACATTTGTCCCTGTCTTCATACACGCACGTCTGTATTGCAGCTAATATAAATGTATAAATATTACAAATGATCCATAATTGCGGAGAAATAACATTCCTATTTATTTTTTCTGCGGTTTTCCCTATTTTGAAATCGGTTGCGAAGGATCTAAGGAAAAATGTTTAATTACGTTAAGCTACTTTATCATAGATAAAACTAAATTTCACAACATTGTGACTACTACAGAAGCGACCATCTTATCCCAAGTTGGGCAGCGCTGATGGCTGATGAACTGCGTGTGCATGTAATACAAGATACTTTCTTTTCTTGTACACTCAAGCAAATCTCGTTCTGTTCTCATCACACAATTACTTATCCTGGAGGGAAGTCGAACAAACAGCCCTTAGCTCGACAAACAGGCTTACTAATAACTGGACCAATGGGACAGTTTTGAGAACCAGTACCTAATAAGTATGATCTAAAATTCTAAACCATTAGTTTTGCAAAATGGGTCTTGACTAATCCAAAACGTAATGTAAATACATGTAATATATATTTTTGGAAAAAGCAATACATACAGCAATGAGTGGCTTTGTAAAACAAAACGCGATAAGTCCTCAGGGGGCAGGTTTGACTATATCGTTAATTTGCGACTAGAGTGTAATATCTCAAAAACACTATCTTTCAGAAAATAGTTTCGAGTCCAACCGCGATAGTCATGGGTTCGATAACTGACGCAAATACTTTTTTCAATTACGTTTTTAAGATATTCATAAATTTTTTCTATATTTTTATTACTAGCTGTAACGGCGAAATGTACCGATATATAACAGTATGTTCTTTAAAGCTTGTGACGTCTGTTAACCCATACTTAGCCAGGTTGGCAGATCATGGCATTAACCCTCTCATTCTGAGAGGAGACCCCTGTCCAACAGTGGGACGATAAAATGGTATATGATTCTGATTATTCTCCGTTTTGATTTAAGCATGTCCAATGTCAATTTAATTTGTTAATCTCACGAAGCCGGCCGCAGTCAGCCAAATGACCGCTATACTCCATCAATCATTTCACGGTTCGGTCCACTTATAAATAGTTTTAAATTATTCTGTTCGTTTAATGTTGTCGTTTTAATATATTACTCAATTATTTAAATATAATAATTTTGTATATACCTACTTACCTCATTAAATAACATTATATACTTATATAAACGAAGACGTTGATGTGGTGGTATGAAGAAATGGATGTAGAAGAAGCGTGTCAGGTTTATACTCGTAAGGATTGAGATATTTGACATTCCGTGTTTTTGCCTACCTTTTAAGAGGCCCGACGTGATGATATAACAATCATACATTTATATACAGCTCACTTTAGAAAAACAAAGTGTTGTGGTCTTAAATGGATAATGAAATTCTGAGTTATAGGATAAAACGTAAATAAATAATATCATGATTAATTCGAAAATTTTACAAAACGTTATAAGAAGTCAACGCCGGTAGAAGGTAGGCGGAGGAAGCGTAGGCGGCACAAAAACGGTGCTTTACGATTCCCAACTCGTATGCCCAACGTGGGGATTATAGAAAGAACCCCTCAGAGAAGCCCTACATCCAGTATTAGATTTAGACAGGCTGATGATGATGAAATATATTGGGATATGACAAACCGCGGCCATGTGGTACAGAACTAGTCACGAATAAAGCTTTTGTTACATAGAACGAATACACGTACTCATTACACAAATATTTGTCCAAAACGAGAATCGAACACGTTGAATCGTCGAAATCGAACTAGTTGAAGCGTGTGAATGTTTAAAGACCGGCAAAAAGCAGCGTTTACCAAAACCCAAGAATCATCAGTAGAAAGTCATTATGAGTGATGAGCTGATGATCGCTAATGACAGGAGCAATCAGCGAAATAACAGTGTGCAGTTGTTATACAACGTTAGTCTGTCCGTAGGTGCGCAATTATGTATGTTCTGTACAGAGCAAAATAAAGGTAGAAATAACTGTCTGAGTATGAAAGAGATGAGGCAAATTATAAAACAATTATATTTGCATAATATAACACTTTATTATTCTAATTACAGGTGTACGGTATACCAAGATTTAAAATTGTAGTTTTCGCCTCGTTAATAATTGCTGAATGCTTATTTGCGTTCCATGGAATGTCTATACCTGATCATATCTATGGTTAGACATGACATGTGGTTTACTTAACTATTATGTTGATGTTCTCACGCTTTAAACGACGGTTAGTGATTCATAATTCGTTCGTACGTTTAATGTTTTTTCCAGAACATGTATGTAAATTGCATGCGTTCGTAAAAAAATATTATTATATCATCACGCCGGTTCCGTAACGCGGTAGCCAGACGATCGGTAAATATTTCTATAAGTGAATATATTACAAGCCGAAGACAGGGCGCGATGGCGCTCATTGGGGGAGGCCTAAGTCCAGCAGTAGACTGAGATAGGCTGATGATGATGAAAATTATATTTGCTCCAAAAATGACGAAGTGCTGACATCTTTGTCTATGATCGGATGTTTTGTCTGTAGTGTTCTAATGAAGCAACATTGTAGATTGTGCGAGAAGCTGATCATTGATTCTAGGCAAAAGCCCTTTAGGCCTAATTTTCAGCAGTCCTGAGACTTTTTTCTGACGCAGGCTAATGATGGTATTGATGATGCTAACTGATGTTTCAATCGTTGCAGGTATCTGAAGCTAGCTTCGTAACGAGCGTGGAAGAGTCGTGTCGCGTGGACCAATGCACGCAGACGCCGCCCTGCGGGAAGGCAAGGCCGCGTACGCTCCAAAGGTACCACACCTCCGACCACCTGTACGGGGGACAACCGCACCGGACCCGCCCCAAGCACGAGTTCCGACCAAAGAGTCTAGCGTTCAGTGAATCTTACCCATATATCGGGAAACCGCCCAGCTATGACAGCGGGAGCCAAGCCAAGTAAGCCAGCCCATAGACACGGCTGATGTTTGTTTCCTCCTGTGTCTATGGTCTCATTGAAATCTCACACCGTGTTCGTATTTTATTTTAATATTGTTGAGCAACTATTCTGCCGTGACCAGAGTGATTACAAAAATAAATTATACGGTGAATAAATTCTCCATTTAATTAATTTATCAACGTTTACTTACTTTTATTTATTTATGTTATGTACACACAATAATAAGAATTTATCTATTTTTTATTCTTCTAGTATCTACCACGTAGAATAGACAACAACTATACCCTGTATTTGTTTAATTGCAGTCCCATAAGAAGGGACATAGCGTGACGACGTAAGAACGATAATAATATTTAAGTAAGAACTTTTCACAATTGATGTCGCACATCGTGTTGCAAGCCCAAAAAAATGTACTTAATCTCGAATGCTTAATTTTAGTTATAAGTGTTAAATATTCATAAAAAATAACGATATACAATCTACGATCTGCATAAAGGTGATTCCCCTCAAGTGGATACGATATAAAAAGTTCACATGTGAGGCGACTGAATGGTAAGCGTAAACCGTACAAAAAATGATTGAAATTGTTTCAAAATACAATAAGTCTTTGAACTTAGAGCTTATAGTACCAGCCAAACGTTTTACGAATGTTGTGTAAGTACATATTCGTACTATTCAGGAATCAGGGGGCCGCTTAACTGAATTACTGACAGACTGAAGGCTCCAGAATTCTAACAATACGTTCAATTTGCTTAAATATCATTAACAAAATTATATATTTTATTCCATTTATGAATGTGTGAATACGTCCATTTATGAATATGGGAATACGTGTGAATATGAATACGTTTCTATACCTCGCTATATGTAATTACAGAGAGGTGCCGAGATAACTTCTGCGGGTTATACATATTTAGTTATACTTGTTTAACAGTTTTGTAGAAATATTTTAGTTAACAATAGTAATTTGTACTCAGCAAATTGTTCCGTAAGAACGCGGTGTGAGAATCTGTAGGCGTTGTAATGTTCGTGACTAATTAAAATATATGTTTAAATGTATGTCTCATTCATTACTTACTTAACACTTAATGAACTGGTACCGTAGATTTACGTTTTCCATTCTGACTTCTTAGGACGGGCCACGTAAATTTCTAGTTTTTGCATGAGTTTTTAGTATGTTGTATTTGGTTCTACTTTTATGCACATTGTTATTTTTTTAATACTATTATTTATAGTACTATCAACGGAACGTAGTAACGGAAGTCCGAATGGAAAAACGTAAATCTACGGGGCCCGTCCGTTAGGTGTTAAGATTGTTTCGTTAAAACGTCGAAATATTTTATTTTGTTTACACATTTCATAGAACATTTGATTGGTAATTCGATTACAGATTATTTAGTCTCGTTTTATCTACTTAATTACTCAACAGTTTGTCTGTAAAAATTTCTAGAACTTAAAGAAGATATGAATGTATAGGGATCTCTCCACGTTAGACCTTTAATGAATTGTGTAGAATGTGTTAACGTAAAAAAAAACCGTAACATCACGTATGTAATCCCCGAAGGGGTAGACGGAGGAGTGTCGTAGACTCCCACGTTTCACCAGTTACGTTTAAGTCCCATGGAATAGGTGGTGAATCTATAGCCATACACTGAGCACAGTTCCAGACTCCGAGCCACTACTAGAAATTCTAAATTAGAAAAATCTAATAGCACCCGACTCGTGGTTTGAGCCCAGGACCTCGCGATCGGCAGTCGCACTTGCGACCACTCGACCAACGCGGCAGTCAACGTAAATATTTCATAAAATATGTAGTTTTATTGTCTTGTTGGTCGCGCTTTAACACAGAGCGTGAAACAGTAATTGCGATAACTGGCAGATATTTTTAAACCGCATTCCATTTTTAAAATTACATTATCATTAATACTTTTATTTTTAATTATGAGAACATCCCTGGCAGCTTTTAGTACGGTTACTTCAGATTGTTCACGCCACTAACAAAGCTGAATAATGAATGATTTTTAAATTTTGTACAGTAATAGTCTTCTCGCAATAGTATTTACGTCTACAAATGTTTTTATAAAAGAAATATAGGACGAACACAAGTTGAATAGATAATTCAACTAGTGGGCACTGGGGAAATTACTCAGTTAAATGATTGAGATAACGTCGCTTATGAAGCCGTGTTTGAAATCACAATATTTGTTCATGTGTCGAGTATTTAAACCGTAAAAGTGCGTCTGTCTGCGTATAACATGACAGTTTGTTTAAGTACGCTGATTCGTAGGTACATGTGGTGAGGTCTACAATGAGAACGATTTACATATTAAATAATACGTGTAATCAGATACTTGTTATAATAAAGGTAGCGTTTTGTTTTTGATAACGTTTTGACAGTAAGGAAAATTACTCATTGTGTAATAATAAGGAAAATTATTAATTTGTTTCATTTATTTATTTCATCAAATTCAGCATACAAATGTTTGGTTGCAATATTTTT
>DWME01006424.1:0-13668 GCA_018244795.1 Parelbella ahira ahira | reverse complement strand
CGACCTGTACCCGTCATCCTGAAAGCTGAGAGGCCCCTGTCCACTCCCGGAGATATCTTATCTTAACGACCCTCCTCCCGCTGTCCGTTGACCCCTCGATACTCCGAGCAGATATGAAATGGGCAATTTTGGTCAACTCCGCTAACTACACTACCGAAACGACAGTTTGTTGTTCGCCGTAAGTAATTGTACTGTGTACAAGTCGCGTTTAATCTTGATTTTTGGTGTCCGTTACCATCGGAGGCCGCTCCACGTACAGACATAACGCCTTTTACTCTAATAGCGTTGTCCAAGTTTGTTAGCCGACCGGGACCGAAGCTGTTTATCTCAATTCGTAACACACTAGCAGTTCACGCAAATATAGCTATTTATAATATTAGTTCGCTAATTTGGATTATGTTACAAGTTTGCAAGGTCAAGGGCTGTGTGTGTTTTGTTGGCTGTCATAAAACATGACAATACAGCTGTAATGAAGACATAAGGATTGAATCTCAAGTCCCCAGAGTATTAGAGGACGTCTTGATGGAAAGGTAGGCGGAAATGATGATAATATCTCGTTGTAAGCATAATTCGAGGATCAAGAAAACAAACATCTATTTATAATTAAACAAAGTTATCCCTCTAACCCTCAAATTTATGTTGATAACTAAGATACTTAAGGTAGTGTTAAATGTCTAGTTTACGACACAGAAGCCCAATCCCGGACATATCTGCTAAGACCTTTTTTCAATATAAAATGTTTGCTCCTTCGCGCCGACTGCGCGCCGATATTGTCAAAACAGCCAGAGTTTTACCGAAGTAATCTGCGACTTGCAAATAGATTACTTTCTGAAGCATTGTCAATATTTTCACAACATAACCCTTTAATATCTAACGCCAACACGAGGATCCTATGCAAACGTAAGGAATATGATAACACGATGCCGCCCCGGGATGCGAACCGGAGACCCTCGCAAACACTAGCCGCGATATCGAATGACAAGTATTAATTAACTAAGCCAACGAAACGCGGAACGCTTCGTTTTAACGCAGCTGTAAAATTTTATTCGTGGATGTTTAAAGTATGATTTTAATTCAAAGTAGTTTAAGTCGTCTGAGTTTGTTAGAAAGGGACGATGTGTAGGTAACCTACAATGATCTGACCATACCTTTAATTCGTTACACAAGTCATCTCTATTTAAAAATCCGTGAATATTCTGCCAAGCCGTTATTGAATTTGGAAATCGCGTCATCAATCTCAAAGGCATCCCATTTGAAAATACACTGCAAATTCAAATTTCTCTCTCGCATCCCAAGATGGACTTGGCGAGTTTTCCGTCCCTGTCTAATTCGCACTGCAACTCTTGCTATTTCACCTACACACTCTATTTCCGGCAGTACCGAATATCCTGTCCGACCGTTGGCGGAGGCATTAAACGTCGCGGACTTAAAAAGTGGGAGGAATATCTGGCTCCGGGATAAACGGAAATGATTCCTGTCGTCCCACGATGGATGTTCCCGGTCGGCATGTCGAAGATTTCGTTCTTGTTATGAATAAAACTCACGGAACAAAAACTGTGCCCTGGCGTATGCAGTTGGCGAAACGTCCCGACTCCACACCGAACAACTTCGTGCAAAGAAAAGCGAGCGATATTTTAAACTTCGCCCAAATAACTTTGTTGTGACACGAGGCTTTTGAAATGGCATTTATTTCAATTGAATTTCTCGGTAGATGTGCAATTTCGAAGTTTCTTTAAATAAAAGACGTTCTGGCACGTACCGCAGCTACGAAATGATTTAACGTCCTCAAATTATAATAATATTTTTTAGAAAAAAAAACTTATTTTATAAAGTTATATAATTACAAGCAATGATATTTCGCTTCATCTCAGGAACTAATTTCCCTGTTGACTATACACAAGCATGACTGTTTATAAATAAAGAGCTACATATTGAAGGCGACGTTTAACCAACCAGTGTTTATTTCGTCGCGAAATAAAAAATCCTACAAGTTAATTCCTAGAAGATTCCCTTACAGCGTCGCCGCCTTCCAATATTAATAAATTCTCATTTCCAGGATTCGTATGCAATTTGCCGCCGACTCCTCCAAGTAAAACTTACGACTCGCCCTTACCCTAAATAAAGCAAGGGCAGAACAAGTTTTCCCAACGTTTTTAACGCGAAAACGAACAAAATTGAGCCATATTTTGGGGAGGGACCTGTTATTGGATTAACGAGTAGACGCGGGTAAATAGGTCTAGTAATTTTACAGGATTTAAAGAGTTTTGTTTGGATAGAAATATGATTACCAACGAAAACTTGTTCTCCGAAGATCCCTTTATTAACATAACAAGTACAGATAAGATTTTCACAAATACACTAATAGTCTATAACAATGTCAGGATGGATTTATC
The DNA here is from genome assembly GCA_018244795.1 of Parelbella ahira ahira. Taxonomy (NCBI): domain Eukaryota; kingdom Metazoa; phylum Arthropoda; class Insecta; order Lepidoptera; family Hesperiidae; genus Parelbella; species Parelbella ahira. The sequence continues at coordinate 11,275 of DWME01006424.1, read as the reverse complement.
CGAGAAAACGAGCGGTTGCTCAATCGCTGGGAATAACAACGTATGTATGTACGTAGCAAAGGGTTCCGATCACATTAGGATGAAATAAACATCAGGTCAACGGTTCTATTTCCCATCCGATCGGGCGGTTTGACGTGCCTCTATAATAATCGTAAAGTACCAGGCTGGCATAACGCAAGAGACATTGTACTCGCATAAATAAAGTATAAATTCTTTCGGCGCGATGCTTCCATTCCGCTGCGGTGCCTCTCAAAGCGAACCCGATACGAACGTAACTCGACACCGCACGCCTAGGAATTCCGCGTTTCGCAATATCTCCTCTCTATGATGTCTTGGTGCTTCTATTAATATTATGTTAAGCTTGTCGCGAGGAATTATGTTCGTGTGCTTGAAGGAAGACGCAACAAAGTTATTATGGGAAACGTGGATGGCCGTATAATGTTTCCTTAACAAAGAATTTCGGCACAAACTTCTACGGTGGTCTTGTCTCTGGTTTTTGTTATCTATTTATAATGCTTTTATTTTAAATACACTCGTTACTGCTATTTATGAAGATATATTCAAATGATTGCTGCGAAAGTGAAAACCGGTGCGTGCGATTTTACTGTATTTTTGCATCAAGATAAATAAAACTGCTAACAGTACTATTTGAATTAAAGCTTTAACCTTTATATAGAGAATGACACATTAAATCCTAATTAAGTAGATTGTTGCGCTTTGAATTCTCTTTGACATATAATATAGTAAGAAAATGATCTACATACAAATTCTATAAGTCAGCAGATGAGCCAAGATGTCTTTGCACTTAAATTTTAATCATAGTCGTTTTACTACAAATAGAATGTTGGCTGTCATAAATATATTTTGACACAAATGCAGGAACAAGTCCTGGACGATCAGAACGCCTGAACGAGGATCTAAAAACAATAGAAGAAGAGAAACGCCGCGGGGATTCTGTCGCGGGATTACCGCAGCCTTATAATTATTTTTAGCCCCCTGAAAGGGCTTAAAGTCGCTGGTGGGATTTGTTCTCGGCGACGTTATTCAATATTATTTCCTGGGAAAATTCCGGGGGAGACACGTTACGGCAGGTAACGCATTACGGGAGATTTAGCACCTCACGATCTTATGGATGGATGATTCAGGAGATTATACGAGACGAAACTAATAATCGTGCGTTCCGTGTGTACTTGATTAATAGATGTGTGTAGAGAGACGTTAGCCTTATTGGTACGACCGTTGAATGCTCCACCATGCGCAGCTTTAGGTTATTCCTTTAAAGTCATATCTGACACTTCTATTAGCATATTGAGCACCTATAGCTGGGATGATAACGTTAATTATACAAATCAAACATTATCACCTTTTATTTAATCACCGTTTTATTAAACTTTAATACGGAAACGAGAAATTGTAACTCATCTATTTTTTTTTGTCTGTCGCTTTGTTTGTCGACGCTACAAAAACCACAATATTTACATGGGTACGGTTGCGCGCTATAGTTATTTTAGTCATCTGTCGCTCCGCAGTAAATCGCCAATCGAAGCCGCTGAATATGTTTGGCGATCTAAAATTACAAAATAGCCAGCAACCTGCTCGGATCGTCGAAATTCAAATTCAACCGTACTAGATTGTACTGTTTTAAAATTCATACCGTTTACAGTCACGGACATTCGGATTGTTACCAATATTGCATGCGCCGCGCTGAATTTAAATGCGACCACGCTCGACGATTTCCAACTAGCGAGATCACCGCTCTCCTTTTTTGGGCTGTTATAGTCGAGCAATTCCGAATTAGCGTTCGGGCGTTCGTTTCAATCAGCGCTGCTGCGTCGTGCCGCTACATGACTCCGACCTGTGTAATCGCTAATCGAACGTCCATATTCGTATCTGGACCCGCGGCCGAGGATGCAGGCGTGCGACATTGAATTCATTTGATTCGAAAATTCTAATTGAAACGCGCCGAGCAGTGCGCCGCCGTGCGGTTTCCATTGAAACGCGCAGGTGGCGCTGTCACCGCGCACCGCTCCATTTCCCGCACCGTAATCGAATGAATATTACAAACATCACGCTGACAGCTATGCACTCGCGGCTCGTATGTGGGTCGAATGCGCTTTTTGATGCCAATTTGAAGTATTGTCTACGTCCGACCGCGCTTCCACCGCGCTACCCATCGACGCTCAACAATTTCGGGGGCGTTGAAATTCCGACATGAAATACGATTTGGGTCATTCAATAACGGATTTGAGATTTTCGAGTTAATATTGACACGTACCGACCTACGCCGGTACCGCTTCGCAGGGGCTCCGTAATGAAAGCACTTAGCGCTAAGCGAAGCAATTATAAGTAATTTGAAACGCCGTAATGGCCGTGGACGGGGATGTGCAAAAACGCGGGAAACGGAACACGCTAAAAGCTCTCTAATTCGATTGTCGACGGTCGCTTACTTTTTAAACTTCGAACTTTGGACAACACCGGAAATAGAAGGGATTTTGGATTTTTAACGACCGGTGCATTTTTTCGGATTCAAGATAAATCCACGAAGGACGCTTCAGGGAGAAGCGAAAGCTTTTCATGCTTTTCAGTGGCGGCAATTAAAACTCGTTCGTAAAAAATTCGTGGAATTCATAGCCATAAAGTAAACGGGATTCGCGACACGGGAATGAAACAGAGGCGGCGGGCTCAGCGGAGTTTGAGCGTCACCTGAACCGAAGTGCGCGAGCGGAGCGCCTTCGAAGCCGGTGATTTATGGACGCGAATCCGGACCGGTAATGAAATTGCACCCCGCGCCCCCTCGCCAGAAAGCCATTCTAGAAATTACTACGCAACACGGAGTCTTGCACTCGCGACACTCCAAGCTCCCTATCCACCGTCTTATGCTAATGTTTATTTTTTACGTCATCAATCACAATGATAAAACGTGGAGCGAGTATTGAGGCGTCGAACGGGACCAGTTTAATTGCGTTCTCCGTGGAAGAGGTGCCTTTTCGAAAACTCTTTGTCTACGCAATGAAAAATTTATTGCTTTCACTGGAAAATTTTAATTGAACACGAGGGGGCTGGGCGCTTACTATTGTCTCGCCGCCGTTGACGCTTTGTTATTAATACGTTTTTTAAAATTCGCAACATTCAGCTTTCGAATTAAGGTGCGCATTGGAATATTCATCGCGGAATTCAATATAACATCCGTCGAATCTCCAAATGCTTGTCGTTGAATACGTTCAATATTTAATAACTTACGATTCTATGAACCGACGAAGAAGAATCACCGACAAAAATAGATTGATGAAGTGCGAATTCGCACACGACACAGCCAATCACGCATCATCTCTCCCATCAGTCATTTGTATGGGAAGCTACACCCGTGTCATTATGCGTTTAGGAACATAAAAAGGGAATAACAAATGAACTCTCAGGTGTAGTTTCGTATCTGTCTTAGTGTTTATTAAAGTTGCAACAGTCAACATGTTCCGTTTAAAACGAAAGTTCCGTCGTGTGAGTGCTTCGAGGTGCAGATTGGTCAGTTACAAAAATATACCTACCCTTTTATTTTTATTACTTTGCAATACTCTATGTTTTCTATGTTTGTAATTTATATTATTCTTTTATTAACGGAATGTACAGATGTCATCTAACAACAATATTGCAAAATCTGTATAAATCTTTCTCTTTGTTCGTCTCATATTCGTTTTCGTATCATATTCGTGTTAAAATCACTTTTATCAAATTTTTCTTTGCTCACAAGTAGGTATTTGGAAAGAACGTAAGCTACTTGGATTTTTTTTAAGGGTGTGTGATGGAAGATTTTATGGTTTTATATAATGAATGAAGTGGCGAAGAACCATAGGCAGATTGTAGCAACTTTCCCTCTCACAGCTACTACTGTTCTGAATTCCCTACAATAACTACTTTAGAATAGACCAGAAATTTTTCTATACATTCAAGATCATATTCGTCTTCAATAGTAACAATAACTTACAGTACTCACCGTTAAGTGCTGGAACAGCCACGCCCTGAGGATGTTGGTGGCCACCTTCGGGAAAATGCCCCGCTTTTTCTGGTTCTTCTTGCCATTCGTGTCATCATCCTCCTCGCCCGTGCCCTCCCCAGAGCCGATACTCGCGTTGCTGGCGTCACCTGGAACGAAGAAAATTATTTTTATTTCTATGTGGATTTGTGCCCGTCTTACGGAAACAGGCCCATCCGCTTTACCATAGCAGGATTTTAACATTACAAGTAAATCGCGATTGTATACTACAGTCCTCTGCCTACCTTTTCTAAGAAATACAGGCGTTATACATATTTTTCTATTGTTATATTTGCTATCCATATATCGGCAATATATCGCCATATATTATTGAACTCACACGTCATTACGAGCAATATATTGTTGTCTATGTGCGAGTATGTCTAACACTCAAGGGATATGTGAAACAAACAATATTCACTTTGACCAGCATTTTAGGTGTTTCCTTTTTTTTACATGATTCTATTGAACACAAAGCAAAAAATAAAAAAAGCTTTAATAGAATAGCTTTATGTACGTTTACTTCAAATTTCGTCAAGATCGTAGCCGGTGGAGATCCTTAGTTACTGTCTAACCTTACACGAAACACGCATGACTACCGACATGCACGTATAAAACATGGAATTATAAATCGTCACATCAGTTGTCATGTTACATATTGTTGGTTTTTATACAATGTACCTACATTTTCTTTATCAACGAGAATGAAACAGCGATTCCACTCTATAGTTTCTATTCATATATTATACATTCTATATCTTGCAGCAATTTAATATTTAAATAATACAAAATGTCTTGTGCATTAAGATTTTCTGTTTTAGTCGCGTCAAAAATGTCCACTGCACCAATATATCAGAATATAAATAATAAAAGCACCGTTATCTGCCACACATCGGCACAGACAGACAGGCGAGACAAATTTCTCGTACTCAGCTCATTACAATAACGTGTTAATCGCACCGTAGGTACCAGGCGCGCAGGGACCGCAAGAGATGTCGCGTCGCGTCGTTCGCTTATCACCCGTGCGTCTGGCATATTAATTAGAAACGCCAACTAGTATTTATTTAATCACCTGCCACACCACTGATTCGTATCTTGAGTACATACGCCTAATTAATTCATAGTACGTCTCGCTACGTGTTCGGTCGCTTCGCGGATTTGTTACTGGCGCGGAAATGGTCTGCGACGCTACTTATTACTGTTAGTGCGCATCTTCGCCCGTTTTATGACGATCCGTCCGTCGGTACGGATAATTCAAGGATCGGAATAGCTTTTATAATGTTAATTTCAAATTATTTCCTTGTTAGCATTAATTTATTCATGATGGGATTGGACAGCATTGTCAATTTAGAAGTGACGTGGGATAACGAGAGACCACTAACTAATAGGATACACCTTAAGTGGTTTATGCACTTCCACTCGAGGTATCCATCTATCAGATTTCAATTGTTAAGAGATTTAAACTAAAAGGATTCTCATAAAAATTTGGTACACTGTTGAATCGCAAAAAGCGAATAATCATTGTCAAATTGAAAATGTTCGCCGATAGTCAGCCTTAAATATACCAGCTAAAGTAGATATTCACGGGAGCGGAAGAAAAAAAGCGAAGTAAAATGGCTATGGTTGCGATCGTGGCGCGCTAAGAATGCTCGTGTGTCTGAATAATTAAGGGGAACATCACTTCGACGATGCTGTACGTACGTGTACGGAGGGAACAGGAGCGTGGAACACGATAAACAAATTAGTGTGCACTGAGCCGTATCAAATATTCATCGCAGCAGGAACAAATCGAATCAGTTGCCGCTGCAGCGGGCGGCTGTTGGCTTCGTCTTACGTCTGCTGGCGCTCGATGTTGATAAATAATAAAACTTCAGTTGTTCTCTGCTCGTTTCCTTCTTGTTTTATTTAATGGAACCTTTTCAATTGTCTATGCTCCTTTTGTCACATGACCGTGTCTAGGAGATTGCACTTATTGATTTTTTTTGGTTACTACGCTCAGTACTGCTATTTTTAAAGTAGGATGATAGCTTTAAATAAATTGACGGATTTTTTATAACTTCAGGTGAAAGTTGACTGGCGATGAGGATAAATGAAATTTACAAATAACGTTTTGCAAGATTTTCCAAAGTCGTTCGATAATGGCTCGCCCAATCACCATTTGCCAGAAAAAGTTTATATCTATTTTGATGAAACTCGGATGACATTGATAACACTGACAATGGATCGATCGGCCGGTGGCGGTGGCCATTGTGATGGTAATGGGTTCAGGGTAATAAAATTACTCTTACACCATTACCCCACGATACAGGGTGTTGTTGGGGCATCATAATGCGATATTGAGAAAATCGGGAATTTTCAAATCCAGGTAACGGCGTGGTTTGATGGGATTTTTTGCACGTATTTTAGCAGAAATATATCTTGGACATTTTTAATAACTATTTCATAACAAACGGCTGATTACCATTGTGGGCCATGACATGAGGCTCATTAGGTCCCATAAGGCTGGTTTAATTTGCTTACAGCGTGAAAGAAAGCTATAGTTTCTTATTTTGAAAGAGTCCCCGAAGTCAGCCGTTTGTTCCGCCGGCATTTATCTGTCGATCAATTATAGCCTAAGCGATTTCCAACGTTCATTTAATACATATATATCTGTATAAGGATTAAGTGTCTATTTTTATACGGAAGAAAATAAATCTGAGAAAATCTATTCAATCTAAGTTAGAAGTAAGTTAACACGATATATTTAAAAATTCTACCGGATCGCTCCCAAAAACTAAAATGATGGAAAAAAGACTTAGGTAATAGTCGACATAGCTTAATATAAGGTTTACTAAGGCTTTAATACCTTTACTATTTCAACAGATAGAACAAATAACAATCTAAGGTATACATCTGATTTATCAAATGTATACATCTGATGTACGTATCGAAACTAATAACTATCGTCACAATATCGACAGCACCCTGTACAGCGGCGTGCAAAATCTGAGTGCAGTTGCATGATGCATTCTGTGTAATCCCCTCATTCATCACCCGCGACCCCTAATGTCCCCGCCGCCCCACGCAAACAGGGGTTGCGTGTGAAAAGTCAAGAGACGCTGCGAATTAACTTAATGTAATGAAATTCGCGCCAAGTTGTACAGTGCGCGCGACAAATGCTAATTTCTTGTTTGGATCGAGTTACCTTAAGTGGTCGAATCGGATGACAGTGTTCTCATGTGTCCTCTTCTATGTTCACATACATGTGTGTACTTACGTAGTGTATATGCGGTAGTCGCTAGGTCGGCCGTACCAATCGACTTTTCCACCACAGGGCCTACTGGAAGATATTTCAGTGTGCGATTAGACTAATAATTCCACACTAAGGACACTAGCCCTTGTACAAACGAATTTGTTTATATTTCTTTGTTATTAATGTGTGTACATAAATTAAGTAATAATAATAATAGATAACGAGCATTTCACACTTGGGCATCTCTTCTTGAATTACGGAGAGGCTATTCTATAGTAATAGCTGGTTACCACAGTATTGGCTCATCTAAAATCCTACACGATGTGAGTGAAGCTCCGAGTGCCAATAGCTCTATCCTCACAGACCTGACGTGGTTCTCCTGTCTTTATCACTCTTCATATAGGCAGTAAATATATATATATAAATACACAAACACATAACTAAAAAGATGATCATGATTATAACTAAAAAGAATGTTATACATACGTTTAGATACGGAACAAATAATTATGATGGATACAAATATTGGTCACGCGTGGAGATCGAACCAACTATCCTCGGCCAAGCTTAACCACTGGTCCAATAGGTCATCACAAGAAAACGTTACGTTTTATTGTAAATATTAAACAACAGTAATGAAAAAAGTTTTATTTACAACTAATTGACAAAGGTCAAAATATGTACATTTGAAAAAAGAAGACCGTATAGAATAGATCTACAGAATTTAAGGTCAAATCTCAAAGGCGTGTGGAAAAGTATAGGATGACGTCAAATGCAGTTTTGGGCTTATTATTGTTATTAAGTGCGTTGAAGACTTAGATATATAGAAACGCAAAAAAACACAGTTACTATAGCAATGAGGCATCTACGTCACTCACTGTAAGAATTATGTGAGCAAAAGGACCAGAATGTAAGTACCTACCTACTGTTAATTTTAATAATACAAAATAGTTTTTCATCGACCGCACACCATCGAAAATGTTCTAAAAATAATACATCCACAATCCAAATTCGTAACCCCACACTTGACTGTTATCTCGGCGGCGTCCCCACGCTCGAGGGTCGCGGGTTCGGTGTCGGGTTGCGGCAATCGGCTTACAAACGCCATGGGAGCAAACACCATAGATGGATTAGCCCTAATGAGCAGTTCGGTTACCGAAGACGAGACGCTGTTAGCGACGCCGGCGCGGCTTCGGGGGCATTCTCACCAGTTAATTGGTTCACATTTTTAAAGCGACTCTAGAAGGACAAACGCTCTCTTTTCAGACATTAGAAACAAAATACATCTACGCTGAAATCAGTTCTCGTGATGAAACAACGCCCCGATTATTTTTCTAGACTACTATAATTTTTTTATTTCGATATTTCATTTTATTGTCTACAAATTTTTCTTACTGTGTTCATTTAACCTCCTACATAATATAACTAATTAGTGAAAATAAAGTAACTGCAATGATTCAAAATATTCGTACATTGTCGATTACATTCCCGCGCGGTAACAAAATAAGTGTCCTGGACACGACAGTGTTAAAATCATGTATGTAACTACATATTACTGAAGCTCTCTGGTTTTTTATTTTTTTTATGTACAATACAGAATAATTGTATTGAATTGTATTGGTCATCATAGCAGAGACTGTAGCTAGAGTAACCTAGAATTCTTAATTTATCTCCTCGTCCGTCTATATTTGTTATATCAGCTAAAGAAACAAATAGCAGCGAGTGAGTTGCTCCAAATTTCATATTATTAAAACATATAGCGTTTGTTGAGATACAGCCGGTTGTTGAGAGAATCGCTGCGTTGGCCTAATCACCCCCGGTGGAGGGTGCTGTCGCGGAATTGCTGACGGCGCGAGCAGACTCTTTGTACAGCCACTCCGTACACCTCCAGCTGTTAAACAGCTAACGAGCTCTTTCAGCTATTCTACGACCGGCGGGATTCCTTTCGGTGATTTACTATGAAGGTATTTCTTTCAGTGAGTTCCCGTCTCCGTTTAGCATGTTCGTTTATTGTTAAGATCTTTCGACCCCATTTCGACAGTTCTATTCATAGTTTTAATAATAGATTCAAAAATATTTGATTAGTGTACATTATATTTTGTGTATTGTATAACATGACGATTTTACAGAATGTAGGAGAGACGAGGGAAGTCTGTTAGGACAATAGCAAGTGGAGATCCTTAGTGCAATATGTATGTAGGTAGTACTCTATATTCGCTTAGTACGTCTCTCATAAAGTTGAATTACGATTTTGAATCACATTTTCAGATCCCTTACAGCGTCGGCAGAGAGGTCCAAGTTCGATCTCTATCTTTGCACGCCTGTGCTGCTACACTGCTCAAATTTTAAGTTTTTTACCGAAGTTTAAGTTCATATATTAAGAAAAATATATGGAAATAGAGATCTCATCTCGTGAGCTCCGAACGCAGTGAGTAAGACAGCGGTTCTCACAAAACGCAGCCTCCGCTTAATCACCGCTGGCCGGCGCGGGGCTGCTGACGCGGGCGTGTCAGTGGTACTCAACCTTTTTGTTCTCATATTATAACTTCACGGTTTCCGTTTCGTAAGTTTATCGTCTACATTTATAGTGTTGGCTATATCTCTATATTCATATGTTATGTGCATAATATAACGCTATTTTCTATAGAGATAGACAGACACTAAGGATATCCAGTAGCTACGATTCTAGGACATTTCATTTGCTTCTTCTACTTCCATACAAACATCATCGTCAATAAGGCATTAATGTGCAACTGATCAAGTTTGGATTGTAGTTGCTTCAGTCTTTTCCAATTTTTGCTGCTAAACAGCAATAGTTACGTTTGTATTGTGGTTAAGTGTCGCGTCACTTATTTCAAATTAATAGTCATAGTTTAATGCATACTTATATCAGTAATGTCACGCCGAACTTAATATCAAAATGGCAACTATATTGTTGTAATAATAATAATAGTAATAAACCAAATGTATCGTTTAACTGTATGTCTAGCCGGGAATCGAACTTAGGACAAACCAGCCACGCGCAGCGTGAACGATGTAACATGTCACGTTACTATTTGGTAATTTATCAAATCAGTAAGTTCACGAATTTCCAATAAGCCTAGAACTCCGGCAGCTTCCCGCCACCGTCTCCAGACTCCATCATTACGTCACCCAATAATCTCACAAAAGCCGATGCAACCGATCCCACCATTAACACTATTAAAACGCCACCGAGCCATTCGAAAACCACCCTTAAGGCGTATGCAATGCGAGATAAGTGGACGGCAAATGGAACATTGTAATTGCGTTTCTGGTGCCAATTTTAATTAGCCCCTCGCATCCCCTGGCCTCGCCCCTCGCTGGTCCAGATAAGGGTGTTTGCAAATAGGAGGGAGTAGAAGAAGCCAATCCATCAAATCGCCAAGCGCATTAGGACTCCGCGGCCGCCCTTAGGGATTGCGATGTTAATACCGGGAATTGTCGATAAACATTTTATGTTCGGGAAGTTTCCAGAAGGTTTTGGAATGAATTGTGGACGTTTTTTACGATTTTAAGAATGTTTACCGCGCTGACCGATTCATGTAATAGAATTTTTTGAATTATTTATCCAAGTAACTTCTTGGATGATTTTGAGTTGCCTCAAAAACGGTTACGAAGTTTATACAATTATATTATTATACATATAGAAAAGTGTTCCCAGAATGTTATAAGTAGATTATGCAATCCAAAGACAATAATAAGAATTGTGGAAAGAATAATAGATATAGCATAGACAACCATTGTGACTACTCCCCTCTTCCCGTACTACATATTTTAGTGCCAATTCAAAGAGTAAATGAAGTTTTCGATTCCAAGTTTTCGTTCAAAAATATTTGATAAATTAGTTCCAGAATGAAATATACATTGTTGAAAGAAATGTAACGTCTTTGAGGAATTACATCACTCAAGTGAGCACCGATCGCTGTGACGGAGGTAACGAGTTCGATTCCCAATCGGGACAAAATTGTCTTAAGATAAACGCTGGTGTATTTTCG